>JAGKTI010037329.1:0-10503 GCA_018397915.1 Birgus latro | reverse complement strand
TGTCGAACCAGGAAAGATTTCTGACAGGACATTTAGCCTTGACGGGAGCAACGTTTCTCTCTCTCTCTCTCTCTCTCTCTCTCTCTCTCTCTGCCAACTTGAGGTAAACTGGTTAATCGAATGGGAGAGCCCTTTATTGAAGAGAGCTCCTTTACTGAAGAGACCTATGAAGAGAATGGAAAATGAAAATTTGACTAGGAGAGTGTACGAGCATGTGAGTGAGGTGGAGGGGGGGAGGGGAAGGGGGAGACTGAGAGTGAGGTGGAGAGGTATATGAGTGAGGGCTATGTGAGTTGGAGAGAGGGCACAACCTGATGGCGGAGGGTAGAGTAATGGGGCGATTTGTTTGTGGCCTCTCCTTTCGGGATTATTTCATTCATGCTTATGTTCATTTAAAAGGACTGAATTAGGAATCTTTAAAAGTTCACAGAGAGAGGGAAACTCCGGGTAGGGGCCTAAAAACTTCATGACTGTGAGCCGATGGACAGAGGACGGAACGCTGAGTGCCCTGCCAGCGATAACCCCCTCACAGCAGCCCTAGGCACTACTGGGCTAAGGCGTCTGGCTATAAATAGATAGATAAATTGAATAAGTAGATAAATTTGATAGACATATAAGTTAAATAGATCAGATAGATGGATAGCGTTTGTAAGACCTCTTCACTTCGAAATGTCTCTCCAAAGCTGAGGGAAATCGTCCCGTGGAAGCAAAAAAAAGGAAAAAAAGTACAGGAGTCGTTCGTAGTGTGTGTGTGTGTGTGTGTGTGTGTGTGTGTGTGTGTGTGTGTGCGCGACGATGGTAACTTGTAAACAATACGGTCGCTTTCGTACGTATTATTATTATTATTATTATTATTATTATTATTATTATTATTATTATTGTTGTTATTGTTGTTGTTATTGATGCTGTTGTTGTTATTACTTTATTGGGCCTGACTGACCTGATGTGTGTTGACAGTGCATTGACCCCTCTTATGAAATCCTGGTCCCTGGATCTGACCCTTAAAAAGTAGGAAAACGAAGGAGGAGGAATATTAACCCCTTCAGCCCGAGGACTTGTTTTTTAGTTAACGTTAGACCTTCATTCACCTCCTCGTAGTGAAGGGGTTAATGAAGGCTGTATATTAACCCTTCCCTTCCAAAAAGACTTCCCAGTGTGAGTAGAATAATCGGAGAAAGCAAGTATGATGATGATGATGATGATGGTGATGATGATGATGATGGTGATGGAAAGAGATGTGAGAATGGTAAAGACAGTAGAAAATGATGAGGGAAGATACGAATATAAATGATGATGATGATGATGATGATGATAGTGATGATGATGATGATGGAAAGACCTGTGAGAATGGTGAAGATAGCCTAAAAAGATAAGGAAAGATACGAATGTAAAGGATGATGATGATGATGATGATGATGAAAGAGTAGTGGGAAATGGGGAAAAATGCATAAAAAAAGGTGAAGGAGAAAATGAAAAACAAAGAGAGAGAGAGAGAGAGAGAGAGAGAGAGAGAGAGTTGGGATGTGGCATGGCGAAGGAAGTAGAGGGAAAGTGAGAGAGAGAGAGAAAGCGAGGAGGAAGAGGAGGGGGTGACAGACCCTCAGGTGATAAAAGGAAGAGAGGGGAGGAGAGATGGAGATAAAGGGAGGGAGATGGAGGTAAATGGAGGAGTGGAGAGATGGAGATAAAGGGAGGGGAGGAGAGATGGAGATAAAGCGAGGGGAGGGGAGATGGAGATAAAGGGAGGGAGAGAATAGATTAAGAAGAGGAGAGAAGGAAGGGAATGAAGAGGGAGGGAAGAAGGATGAAACGGAGAGGGAAAGGGAAAAGAGGAATACTTGGAGAGAGAGAGAGAGAGAGAGAGAGAGAGAGAGAGAGAGAGAGAGATAATAAAAACGAATACAAAAAGTTGAAAGATTGGTAGCAAAGAGGTGAAGGAATGGAGAGTACGCTGAACAGAGTGAAAGTGTGAAAATAAACAAGCCAAAGAGAGTGAAGGATAGAAAGGCAGCTGGTAAAGAGAGAGAAAAAAGTGCTTACATTAGAGAAAGTGAGAGAGAGAGGAAGCAGAGTGAGGGAGGAAGCGAGCAGACCCATACAGGAAGGAAGGTGTTTGTGTTGTAACCTGGTATGTTGGACCTTATTAGCGACACGAGAGAGAGAGAGAGAGAGAGAGAGAGAGAGAGAGAGAGAGAGAGAGAGACGAAACTATACAGACCCTATGATACCAACGAGATTATTTGATCTTAATTTTAACAGAATAACTTCCCTTTAATTACAAAATCCTAAGAAAAGCTCAGTACAGTAGGAGGTTATCTCTGCCACTCTCCAGACTCTTTAGCTATAAGTCATACAGGAAAATAGTGAGAAGCAGGTTTTTACAGGACCGAAACGCCTGAGGGAAATTTCAGAAGAACGGTAAAAAGCAGTACGAGGAATGAAATGGCTAAACTCGAAGAAATTGAGGAGAAAGATCATTTTTTTTTTTGTTTATCATGTTACGAGTAGTTTTCGATTTTCTTGTAAGGAGAGATTTATGAGTTTGGTTTTTCTGGTTCAGTTTAAACTATGAATATTTAACTTCAAACATGCTTACTGAGAATTCCAGTGTAGACGCACTGGATAAAAACACACACTTGGAGTTAGGCAAGTAAAACAGTCTGTGGTTAGGAATGTTTTATTAATTATAAACTTTTTCTAAGCTTGTTGCGTTCACATGTACGACTCATAGAGCTTTGAAAAATAGCTCTAAAACATATTTACCACCAGTGATATGTTTCAGTAAGGCACACGAAAAAACAAGCTTGTAATAAATAGGGACACTTCTCACTAAATATATATATAATGACATCGTAACTGCAGCTTAAAATGTAATAGCTTCGTACATAAAAATAGTATATTATCTCTGTTGTTTTTGTTTATAGGCAGTTAAGTAAAATGTATTAAACTTACTCCTACAGAAATGCCTAAGTTAATGTCTTTTATAATTCAGGTGGAGGGTCTGACTCATGTGTTTATCACTGGTATTAACAAACCTTTAACTGATATTAGCAAGAGTAATATCTTAAGGTTAGTATTTTTTTTTATATTACTTAGTGTACTGTGAAATTTTTTAGTACGTCATGAAGAACACATGAAGAATACAGAGAACTTAATGACAGTTTACTAATTTATTTTTGGGGATAGTGTACTCAAAACCTAACGCTATATTATTAAGATTAAGAGAGCGAAGGTGAATACAAATCCGAATTTTCCACAGCCATCGATGAAATATTTGTGGATTGTGACCATCAGGTGTCATTAGCCTGCATGCCACGTTACAGAGCGCATCCAGCAGTGACCCAGGAAAACAGTATTTTGCCCTCATGGTTTTCACATGTGGCAAAAAAAAAAAAATTGAGGTTTCTCTTCCGCTTCGCGGTTTCAGTTTTGATAATACGAACCTTAATCTTATTAATGTGAAGACGGTGAAGACGGTGTTGTGTTGTGACCACTGGCTAAACCGGGTGTGAATCCAGTGAGCAAGCCGGGAGCCCTCAGAGATCTTTTATGTTCAAGGTTTGTGTAAGTCATCTGAGTGGAGTACATGAGGGAGGTGTTGTGGAAGGAGAAGAGGCATTACGGTGAGGGGAGGGGGAGGACGTTGAGGATGAATAGTTTGTGAGTTGTATTTTTCACTGTTATTGAAAGTGCATGAAGTGAGTCGTGGTAAGGGGGTGACAATACACTGATGGCACAGCGGTTTTTCTGTGAGCTGTCTGTTGTGATGGCATACGAAACTGCAAGACGTGAGTAAATGTGTTGTAATATTGTGAGGGCAGAGTAGACTGTTGGCGACTCGTACCGTACATTGTTTTGGTACCGAAGTGTGTGAGCCGAGTTGGTGGTGTGGTGAGGAGGCGGTAATAAAGTGAGGGCAGAGAGGACTGTCTGATGAGTTGTGTTCTGTGTTGGTACTGAAGTGGAGTAGGGTGATCGTTAAGGATGCTGTCAGGTGCGGGCTGACAACTTACAAAGATCTGGTTACGAGTCAGGGAGCCCAAACACTTCTCCAATCAGGTTGAGTGTTTGGAAAATTCAGAAACCTCTCAACTTTATCACAAAATATAGTTTCAAAAGTTAGTATATTAACCACCACAGACTAAATATACAGTGGAGCGTGAACACTAACATGAATTTACCGTAAACAGTAAACACTAACATAAACTACCGTGGAGAATAAGTTAGAATCAACCAGAATGTTTGCAGGCTTCTTCTTGCCTACCCAGACATACATGCTGTTATAACTTTGTGTTTGTAGTGGTTCATGCCAATTATAGGCTATATCACATCCCAAAATTTTATGCAGTTTTATAAATTTCTTACATAATCTTATCTATACACCTATGACTAGGCAAGATCCTTATCATTAAACAACAGGGGATGGTGTCACAAACATAACGTACGATGCTTTCCTCTCCCATGAACTGCTCTCCTTTCCTTCTCCATCCCGCAGAAACATATCTTAGTTACGAGATGGAATTTGATCGTAAGTTGCTTTTGTGAATCATCGTGTTCTGTAGAATGGCGAACCAACGAGACTAGAAAAACGCTTGCACATCAGTTTCAAAGCCGTTGCCATCCTAGGGGCGCTCCGGGCAGGAGTGAGCCAGGGCAGTGGGAGGGACACAGATTGCTTATCAATGAACACCTTTCCCTCTCGTGGTCAGGTGTCTTATGAATAGTTAGTGTGTATGGAGTTATGCTGCTTTATTGCTGATGTGAAATTCTACTGTCTTAAAGCTGATATGAAATTCCTCTGTCTTAATAGCTCTTACGGACAACCAGTCTGTATGGAGCATGAAATTTTGTCTTATAGTTCATATGCTTAAACTTGTACTGTCGCGTTGCTGTCAGTTGTCAGTCTTTGAAATTCTAAAGTCATATTGTCTGTGTGAAATACTAACGTGTTATTACGTAATGAGTTATAGTTATTATTTGCCGACTATAAATGGCAAGTGTGTGAAATTCTACCGCCTTACTGCTGACGTGATCATTCACGTCAGCAGCAAAGAGGTAGACAGCAGGCGGAGGCCTGCTGTCTTGTTACTGCTTGTGTTATTTTTAGCGTAAGAAAAATAGCCTAGTTGATAAGATATATAAATCTCATTGCTGCGTGTGGTATTTGAAGTGTTGTTGTGAAATGGCATGGCAGATTAAAAAAAAAATATTATTATTGCTAGTTGTTGTACTTCATAGATAACTCATAGGTGACAGAGCGTGGCTGGTGAAAGTATATAATTATCGTTGATGCTCCTGGTATTTTTAACTTAGTGTGGGGGAAAGAAGAGTATGGGTGATGAAAATACGTGAACGTTAGTGACTGATATTTCTGTTAGTTTGGTGGAAAAAAACAAGGCTTATACCTGAGCATCATTCTTAATTTCTACAGAAATTTGGATGTATGTAATGAAAGCGATTATACTGGAGTGTATGAGTAACAGGTGTAGGGAGGGAGAGGCAGTGTGAGTCAGGGGGAGAAGAGGGATTAGGGGAGGGGGAGGGGAGAGTGAATGGAGGAGGGGAGATGTAGAGTTAGTGAGGGAGAATGTGGAGGAGGCAGAGTGAGGAAGGAGGAGCAGAATGAATGATGCAGGAGGAGGTCAGAGTGAATGGGGAGGGAAGAGGTAGAGCTGTTAGTAAGGGAGAAAGAATGAGCGAGAAGAGTGAATGGGGGGGGAAGTGGTAGAGTTCATGAGGGAAGACAGAATGAATGGGGAAGGGGAGTGGTAGCTAGTGCAGGAGGGTAAAGCAGAATGAGGGGGCAGAGTGAGAGGGACAGCAGAATGAAAGTGATCTGAGAGGATGGCATATATAAATAGAAACTTCTGTTCTTAATACGCACGAACCATACACGCACTGACTATAATTTGTATGTGTATGTACAAAATATATCTGATAGACTATGTACAAAAATTTACGTAAGCACAGTATACAAAAAATATACTAAATTTGTGAGATAATGAGACAGAGGAGCCAAGTACTCCCAGAGAACACAGAAGATATATTTCTGTGACAGTTTTAGCAGTATTTTCTGATCACTCCGGAAGGTCTTCAGGTAAGTGAGAGAGAACAGGACACGTTAAATTTGAGAGCATAGAGAACACCATCACATCCCCAACTACCATATCACAGAGCACTGAGCACCACCAGTCCCCTTAGAACACCGCAGACTGTCTTCGTCTTGGCGGCATCATGCTCACTACATTCCTATTTTTAGGGTAGATACGCTCATGTGTGGGCGTGAAGTTGAAGGTGGGTGTGGGTGTGGGCTCGGGCGTGGGAGTGGGTGTGGATGTGGGTGATAGGTTGAGCTCAGGTATGTGACTAGGAATGGGCGTGAATATAGGCTTGAAGGCGGAGTTTTGTGTGGGCGTTGGCTTGAAAGTTGACGTGGGCGTAAATGGAGACTTGCTGAGGGAGAGTGTTGACTTGCAGGTAGACAGAGCTGACTTGAAGGTAGTTGTGGCCGTGGTTGGTATGGCTGACTTGAAGGTGAAGGTGTGCTTAGGTGTGACTGTGGGCGTGGGCGGGGGCGTGGGCGAGGGCGAAGAGCTGGGGGAACTGTTGCGGAACCAGCAGTTGCGTGGACTCTGACGCTCCCTGCTTGGAAGAATGGCGTGGATTAGTGGTGGAACAAGATAATGATAACGTGTCTTAAATACATTACTGTACGTGTATGGTAGTGCTGTCTGTCCGTGTGTGGCGTGTGCAAACCGATCGCTACAATACATCCACACTGTCCACATTGAAAAAAAAAAAAGGGTTCTTGGCGATATATTGTAGAAACTTTAATAGCCTACCTTACTGTTTTTCGCGACGCACAGATAATTTACTTAATGACGGGATAAATTTAAACTCTTCCATGAAATATATATCATTAGCATAGTTAATCATTAGCATAGTTAATGTAAGAAAAAAAAATCAAATCCTTATCTTATTCATGCCGTAGACAGTCACAGAATAAACGGCCTAGGTTTTTACTGCTGTAGGTATTGCACTGTTCATTTTCCTCGCCTTAGGTTTTCCTTCTTTCTGTCTCTTACCCCAGTCTCTGCTCTCCCCTCAACCGTTTATCATCATCATCATCTCATCGCAGCTTCCCATGTATCATAGTTTGTGCAGCATCATCTGTTCTCTATAGTCATCACTCACAGCTTGGCTTACGTATCATATTCTCTACGTATATAATTTCGTTCAGGTTAGAATATGCACATGTATCATATTTTGTACACATTCAGTACGTGCATGTACAGTCGCGCAAGAAAGTGATGTCACAATGTCCATGGAGTTTACATGGCCTTTGTGACATCACTTAACATCGCGACTGAATCTCTCCTTTATACTTACAGCCTGACTCCTGTTTCCACAGCGAGTTCGTTGAGGTGCGTGACGAAGGCCTGGGGTAGCGTGGCGGCCCCTGGAACCACCCTGGCATCCCCCGCCACGCCCAGCACCGCCTCGCCTCGGTAGGACGTCACGCACACCGACACCACTGACGAGGTAACAATATTAGCACCACCACCACCACCATCATCATCATCAAACATGCACATCGTCACCAGTGCGAGTGGTGTCATGAAAGCAGACACATGGTAAGGAGAAAAATTCCGTTAGATTATTGTTTTGTTGAGTTCACCCCTCGGGATTGCAGCGTCACTCAGTATTTAAGTAGATATAGGCTACTGAAGATTCTTTGTGGAGTGAGAGATAATTGTGGTTTTGGGAGAAAACAGAATGAAAAAAAAGGAAAATTTTAGAACTTAACATTACTAGCGACACAAAGACAATAGGAAGCTGTCAGTATTAAGAGCACATTATAATTTGGTATACTGGATACTCGTATACAGAATCTTACACTTATCCTGAGTGGTGATAAGTGAGGAAAAGTTGAAGGAATATGTGCAAGTGATATGTGAGAAATTGGATGCCATGAGGGAAAAATGAAACAGGAGGAAGGTGTGGCGAGGGTGTGTTGGTTTTGAAAATGACGATATGAAAACATTATAAATTATTGTCAGTGGTCCAACAAAGCAAACAGCTGAAGACGGTTTGCGACTGACCTGCTCCGTCATGTGGTGGGCGCCAGCAGAAGATAGCTAGCAAGTTGTGCCCCCAAAGCACCTCATGGCGGGGCGGGCCGGCCAGGTTGGACAGCAGGACTGGGCAAGTGGCGGCCAGGGCACGATGCACTGGCCCCAGCAGCGCCTCCGGCAGGAAATGCTCCAAGTTTCGCATTAGCCACATGGATGCCAGGTACCGCTCAGGGTAGCGACGGATGTTATCCATGGCGCCTCGCAGCTGCTGCAGTGCTAAGGTTGCGTTGGCAGCTCCAGTGGGTAGTGGCAGTGTGACGAAGCCAGGCGTTGTGGTAGGGCGGGTACGAGCGTGGTGGTGGCTGTACACAGAGAGGCTACACCGCACCTGGTCTGGCACCGTCAAACCCGTCACTCGCAGGTAGTCCCGTACTGCACCAGCCGAGGCCGTCAGCAGCACCTCACTGAGTGTGGCACCCGTGGCGCCACGAACACCCCGCACCGTGCTCAGAGGTACCGGGTCACCCCACGCCACCGCCACGCCACCACGCCGCCCACACACTGACTCACGCTGCCGCACCCACCCAGTCAGTGGCCTCACACCCCAGGCACTGATGGCTTCTGTCAACACCAGCCGTGGCAGCGACACCAGGGCACGCACCATCCAGTACACCTCCACACCCACCTCCAACACCATGGTCGCTTCAGGGCTCACCCATGCTGCCCTCGCCCACATCCATGCCGCTTTACCCCACACCCACACCCACCACGGCCACATTATACACCACACCATACACCGCCACCACACCCGCACTGATGCCGCCATACTCCACAGCAACCAGTGCCACAGAGATAACATCCAGTGTGTAGGTCTGATGGCAGCTGAGACAGAGGCAGCGGCCACACACAGTTTCACCCACAGTATTGCCGAAAGCATGACCACCACTGTGGCAATGGTGGTGGGCACCGACAGATCCTCTGGCGTCACCTTACGGGCAGCCTGAGTGGCTTCCTCTATCAGTGATTGCACTGGTGCCACCAGCTGATTCCATAGCTTGTTGATCCACGCCCTGGCTGTCGTGCTTGTCCACAGTGCTGCTTGTCTGATACGAGCAGTGGCAGCGTGGACAAGGCGTCTGCTAGCAGTAGGGGCGGCGAGTAACGTGAGGCCACGGGCGGCTGGGTGGCGCCAGGGGTCAGGGTGGGCGGTGGCCAGGAGATTGGGCAGGGTGAAGTCCGCCGCCAGAGTATGGTGGGCTCGTGCCACAACCCAGGTGCAGGCGCCACCATCATAACTGCTGCCTTCAAACACAGGTATAACTATCACCTGCCACGGTGGAAGCTGTGGCGGCAGCGGCTGACTCATCACTTCACTCACACATTCCTGTAACACAGACACTCGATAATTAAATATACCCTGTCGCCTATTCTGCTGTCAGCTCAGTCTTCATGAGCAAGTATCGCTTCACATTAGTATGTATATTAAGAAATTACATTTATCATTAACTGTAAGTTTTAAGAGCACTTATTTGTATAATTCTTTTATGCTGCCACTCCAACGTGGTTTACAGAGCGTTTGTGGCCGTTTCACAGAATTAATTTCGATGATTCCTTCTCATAAACAGTTTGAATACAGAATGGATTGTAAGTGTGTTTGTGAATACCTGTATATTTCTGTGTGTGATGAGGCGGCCATTGTGATGTGGGGAAGCCTGAACGACGTGGCTTCTGATGTCGAACTCTGGGTGTCGCCTCCACACCAGGTATCCGCACACCCTATCCACACGACGCTGCAGGTTTGGGTGGAGCAGCTTACCGTCCTCATCCACACGCTCCACCACCTCCTCCTGTTGGGTGGAAGGAAGTTGTTGATATATAGTCAGAGAAACTGTCTTCCCAGTTCCGCTTGACGAATATATACGACTGGCGAAATGCAATGAAAATCCTGTCTCTACTTGTCCGTGTTTCAGATGGTTCAGTTTTTCCGGTGAGAAAATACTTATATCTCTTCTGTACAGCCATATGCGAAAGTTCGCCGACACCTCTCTACCGGGTGTGGCAGTAGATGTCACATGAACTATTCTGATGGGCAGGAAGTGTGAAGCACGCAACAAGATAGTATGTGAAGGAAGGATACTCTCTGTCGTGTGGAGAGGAAGGAGAAATATGGAAGGCAGAACACAGTGCTGGCTGTACAGTACAAAAGTAGGAAGGGGCAGAGATGAAAGTGAAGAGTGGCTGTTAACATATTTTTATAGACATAATTATGCTCCTTTTCCATCACCAAAGGGATCAGTTAAGATATTATTATTTTGTATTCATTGCTACTGAACGTTTTAGTTATAGATTGTACTTATAAATGGTAAAGTCCCTCTAGCCCTGGGAAGCAAAATTTCCTTGGATTGGTTCCGTATATGGATGTTGGTAA
>JAGKTI010037328.1:0-10914 GCA_018397915.1 Birgus latro | reverse complement strand
CTGTTTGCTGATGATGCAAAGATCTTGAGAAAGGTAGAGGTTGAAGAGGACTGTAAAAGGCTACAGGAGGATCTGGATAGGATATATGATTGGAGCCGGATGTGGGAAATGAAATTCAACGCAAAAAAATGTAAAATATTGGAAATGGGTAAAAGTACCAAGAGGCCATCATTGAATTATTTGATGGGTAATGAACCAATTAGAAAAGCGAGAGAAGAGAAAGATTTGGGAGTGCTGGTCCAGGATAGTTTGTCACCTGAAAAGCACATAAATAAGATAGTGAGAGAGACATATAAACTCTTGACCAATATAAGAGTGGCATTTCATTACATGGATGAGGAGAGGATGAAAAAATTGATAGTGGCCATGATCCGGCCCAGGTTAGAATATGCAGCAGTAGTGTGGTCCCCACACAAAAAGAAAGATATAACCAAGATTGAGAGAATACAAAGAACAGCAACCAAGATGGTCCCTAGTCTGGCAGATTTGCCATAAAGGGAGAGGCTGGAAAGGCTGGATTTGCCCTCCTTAGAGGAAAAGAGAAAGAGGGGTGACATGATTGCAGTGTTCAGGACCATGATAGGAGTAGATAAAATTGACAGAGAAAATCTGTTTGTGTGGGATGAGAGAGCAACAAGAGGACACGGAATGAAACTAAAGAAGCCAAGCTGCTTGAAGGACATCAAGAAATTTAGTTTTCCGTATAGATGTATAGACCTGTGGAATAGCCTGGACAAAGAGATCGTCCGGTCTAAAAACTTAAATGAGTTTAAGGCAAAATTTGACTTATTGAGAAACAGAGACGGGGCCCCACGAGCGTAGCTCATTTCCTGTATATCACAATTACGTAAATTAGGTAAATACACACACACACACACACACACACACACACACACACACACACACACACATGGGAAAGAGGCAAATATGAGGATCTGGCAGAGAGTACAATTCAGAGTTTAAGAGCATTACTACATAGAATGGAGGAGAAATCTGAAAGAATTGTACTAACTGGAGATTTTGATACAAATATAAATTGGAAAGCTGTTGGGAACAAAAGCTCCTGGATGTCGTGCAGGAGTTTTTCCTAACACAAGATATAAAGGAAGGCACCAAAAAAAGAGGACTTGATGTACCACCAGTACTAGATCTAATATTTACTAGGCAAGAATGATATTTACAATATAATGTATCACTCTTCATTCGGCAAAAGCGACCATGCAATATTAAACTGCATCTTCAGGATTGCATATGACAAGTTACAAAAAGAGCCTAAACTATAAAAAGGGAAACTACCATGACCTAAAGTAGTACTTCTTAGAAATAGGTTGGGAAAAAGAGCTTAGAGGACAAGATTTAAATGTTGTGCATGTAAAATTCTGTGAACTTTATGAAATAGGAGTCCAAAATTATCCTTGGGTCAAGGTAAATTACCTGATATTTGGAAGAAAGCAAATGCTGTTTCCTTAATCAGGAAAGGGAATAGACAAAATCCACACAACTACCGACCAGTATCATTAGCCATTGTTGTAAGCAATAGATAGATAGATAGATAGTAAGCAATATATTAGAAAAGCTGATAAGAAAAGTTTGGGTAAATCATATTAGAAGAACACAGTATGATAACAGAAAGACAGTTTGGCTTCAGAAAGGGCAAATCATGTGTTACTAATCTGTTGAGCTACTATGACAGAGTAACAGAAACATTACAGAAAAGAGAAAGATGGGTGGACAGTATCTATTTAGATTTCAAGAAAGCATTTGACAGAGTACCGCACCAAAGACTTTTATGGAAACTACCATCAAGGAGGAGCCCGAGGCAAATTGTACTGTTGGATGCGAGATTTTCTCAAAAAAAGGGAAATGATAACAGTACTAAGGGTTGATTGAATTGATTGAATATAATTAAAATCTGGTGGTGCAACTGCCAGGGTCATATGCTGCTGGACAACAAGGTAAAGGACACCCCAGATAAAATGTGCATTTTCACAGTAAAGTTAATACCCATTATTAGAAATAAAACACCAAAAATTTAAGAACAGTTTATGAAAACCAATTACTTATAAATGTTGAAGGAGGCTTGCCTCCTGACAAAAACTAAAAACATCAGTAAAATCACTAGAGGCTCCACTAAGCATCGAAGACAGACAGTAGGCACCATCTGCCCCCTTATGCCTATGGAGGAATCTCTGACGTAGAGGTGCATGGTATGTAGGAGGACGGCTGGGCCTTGATAGCAGGCTGTAAAGCCTATACCCAGAGTCGGACACATAAAAAAAAAAAAAAAAAAAAAAAAGTCCCCCAGACTTGGACACTTGACTAGCAAGTGACAGGCAGTAAGGGGAACAAGGCAATCATCACAGTACGGCAGAGTCCCTCCACTCATCAGGAACCCATATGTAAGCCAAGAGTGCCCAATTCAAAGCCTGGTAAGAGCCACCTCCAATCGCCTAGACATGTAGGAGAGAACCCTTGGCACAGTCACTCTCTGAAAAATTTCTTTTAGCTTATTATGAGCAACACCATCCCACTGCCTCTGCCAACACATACGAATCGTGTATCACAAGTAAGGTGTTACATCAGAAGCGGGAACCAGGTAGTTAGTAGGTGACCATCGAGATGACGCAGCTTTAGCTAGAGTATCTGCCTTCTCATTGCCCATCACACCAACATGTGTGGGAACCCAACAGAAATCTACACAATGGCCATGCTATCAAGAAGAACAAGCCATTCTAAAATTAATAAAACCAGTTGATGGGATGCATCAAAGAACTCCAGTACAGAGAGAGTACTACGGGAGTCACTAAAAATCACAAAAGCAGATTGGGGGAGAGTAGAAATAATTTGGAGAGCAAATAAAATTGCAGTCAGTTCTGCTTTATACACTGAAGCAACACCTGGAAGGCTACCCCCCCCCCCCCACTGAAGGAAGGGAAGACAACACCAAAGCCTACTCCAGTATCAGTCTTAGATCCATCAGTATAGATGGGAATAGAACCCTTATGACTGGAGGCATGCTCTAAAAAGAGAGAGAGGGACACCTGTGAGGGAAATAATCCCTTTTTTCCAACAATGAATCTACAGAATATTACACAAGGTAGTAGCCAGAAACCCACCCTCGGGATCTGATGTGGACAGACTGCCAGTTTTGGAACAGAGAGGGCTAACATAAGAGATCAGACCCTGTACCCAGAGGGCTTTAGGAAACTAGGATGGAAGTCATAAACAGATGATTGGGAATCCTGGGAAACAGTGGCACAAGAAATAGGGTCTGGAAGACGGTGAAGATGATACCAACATATCAGTGACTGACGACGCAAAGCCAAAGGGAGGGCATCAGCATCCAACAACAAACTCGAAATTGGGGATGACCTGAATGCCCCAGTTGCCAGTCGTACACGAGCATGATGCACAGAATCCAATATCCAGAGACGGGCATTGGTTGCAGAGGAGTAGACCTCACACCCATATTCAGGTCTTGACAGGATAAGAGATATATGCAAGAGGAGGAAGGTCAGATGATCAGCACCTCAAGATGTATGTCCCAAAATCCTCAAAAGACTCAAAGCCTTAATGCAAGTTGCCTTCATAAAACGAGTATGAGGAACCTAGGTTAGTCGTCTGTCAAACAGAAGACCCAAAAACCGAGTCTCTTCCACACAGGATATCCTTCAACCATAAAGATACATAGAATACGACAGAAATGCATAGCCACTGTCTTTTGTAAAGAGAAACGGAAGCCACGGGACTCGGCCCACTCAGACATTCTCTTAAGAGCCAGCTGCAACTTCCTCTCTATCAGAGACGTCCTAGATGCAGTGAAGGAAATTGAGAGGTCATCTACGTATAATGAGCCATGCACACCATCAGGAAGTTTTTTTTTTTTTTTTTTTATGCAAGGAAGAAGGAACCAAAAGCTATGGGCCTGCATACTGTTCCTTCCAAGAAAAAAAACAAAAACAATATGAAAGAGAGCCAAATTCAAGATACAATCATTTCGAGATGCCTGGACACACTGCATTTGAAAGACTGGAGATCATAGGAGGTAGGGAAAACAAACAGAAGAAGACAGTTCCAGAGTTGACCAGTTGCATAAATGAAGGACTGGGAGTAACTGTTAACTCTTGCATTAGAGAGCTGGACAGAAAAGGTATGAGAGTTTGTTGCTAGACGGGTGCTATGTGCCTGTCGTAGAGGTGGAGGGATGCAAGCAGACAGTTCAGAGGAACAGCGACCATTGAAGTAGCGATAGAAAAGAGATAAAGACGCAACAGTGTGGCAAAGAGACAGAGGTTGAAGGGAATAAGTAAGAGGAGGAGAGTTAATGAGATGAAAAGCCTTTGACTCCACCCTATTGAGAATAGCTGCATGTGGGGAACCTCCCCACACATGAGAATTGTACTCCACACAGAGGTGAATAAAACCCGTGTATAAAGTCAACAACTGTACAGGGGTAAAGAAAGTTCGAAGTCGGCTTAGCACACCTAATCTCTTGGAAGCAGATTTCACAAGAGATGTAATGTGTTCTTTCCAAGATAAATCCTGAGTGAATGAAACCCCAAGCATGTTCAAGGATGATGCAGGACATAACTGTTCATTATTAAACATTAGTGGGTAATCCTGCGGAAGATTTTGTTGGGTTGATAGGTGTAAGAACTGAGTCTTTGATGCACTAAAAACAACAAGATTATTTTTACCCCAATCAGATATATGAGCCAAAGGTGTGCCATAGCCTCATCCCTTGTTTGTTGAGGTAACTGCTGAGATGAACGTTGAAGGAACCGAATGGAAAGATGAAGGGTGGAATCATCAGCGTATGAGTGGATAGGGTTAGATGTACAGCTTAGGTCATTGATGAATAAAAGGAAGAGAGTTGGTGATAGGCCAGTCCCCTGAGGAACACCACTGCTGATAGATCTAGGAGAAGATCGATGGCTGTCTACAACAGCAGCAGCTATAGAACAACCAGAAAGGAAGCTAGGGACGAAGGCACAGATAGAAGGATAGAATACATAAGAGGGCAGTTTGGAAAATAAAAATTTATGCCAGATTCAATCGAAAGCCTTTAAGATGTCAAGTGCAATGACAAAGCTTTCACCAAAGTCCCAAAAGGAGGATGACCCGAAGTCTGAAAAGTAGGTGAGAAGGTCACCAGTGGAGCGTCCCTGACGGAACCCATACTGACGATCAGAAAGAAGGTTGTGACAGAAAAGATGCTTCAAGATTTTTCTGTTAAGAATTGACTCAAAAACTTTTGAGACACAGGATGTTAAAGCAATTGGACGATAGTTAGAGGGTTGGGAATGATCACCCTTCTCTGGGACTGGCTGAATGAGAGCAAACTTCCAGCAAGAAGGAAAGGTACAAGTTGATAGACAATGGCGAAAGAGTTTACCTAGGCAGGGTGTAAGCACAGAAGCACAGTTTTTGAGGACAACAGGGGGGACTCCATCAGGCCCATATGCCTTGTTAGTATTGAGGCCAGTGATGGCAGAAAATACATCAGCTGAAGAAATTTTTATGTCAGCCATGAGGAAGTCAGAGGGGGGAAGGGATGGAGGAACTGCACTTATTACACTGTTGATGGTCACGGCAAAGAGAGTAACACTAAGGATACTCCCCTGTGGTACTCCATCTTCAGGTGCACCAGCATTAGAAATCACTCCTCCCACTCGAAGCCTTAAAAAGCAATGAGATAAAAGCTGCTGAATAAAAATAGGCAAGCTCCCATGAAGACCAAACTCATGAAGTGAAACTAAAATGCCATGACGCCAGGCAGTGTCGTATGGCTTCTCCAGATCAAAGAAGACCGTGACCTGGTGTTGGTTAGTGGAGAATGCCTCACAGACAGAAGATTCTAAGGACAGTAGGGCATCAGTGGTAGATCGCATTTTACAAAACCATACTAGACTGGTGATAAGTAATTGCCCCTCTCCAAATACTGCATGAGCCGGCCATTTATCATCTTCTCCAACACCTTGCAAACACAAGAGGTCAGAGAGATGGGACGATAATTTGTAGCCAGCAGATGATCTTTTCCAGGCTTAGGGATTGGGATAACCACAGCAACACCCCAAGAAGATGGAAACTCACCATTATACCATATACTATTGTACAGAGCCAGTAAAAAGGAAAGGGATTCATCAGACATATGACGTAAAAAGGTACATGGAATATCATCACAGCCAGGAGACGAATCATGACAGTGACAAAGCTGCCTGAAGCTCAGAAACAGAAAAGGTGACATTGTAAGACTCTTCTCCAGAAGATGTGAAACTGAGGCTACAGGCTTCCAAGCAGCAACGTTGGCATGCTGGAAGCGAATCCGTGTCCTTTTTAGACACACCAGCAAATTGCTGGACAAATGCTTCAGCCACATCAATGGGGTCAGCCACTGCCCCATCAGCATCAGATAAAACAGGAGGGGAAGGAACAGAAAATTTGCCGGAAATCTTTCTGACCCGGTTCCACACTTGGGTGAGAAGTCCTCGAGTGAAGGGAGGAAACGTACTCTTGCCATGAAGAACATTTGGCCTCCTTGAGCATGCGCCCTCTGAAAAGCCACCAAAAATTGAGTGTCCCCACAATGGTGGCGAAACCGAGAGAAGGCCTCCCGTTTGGCCCTCACTGCAGAGGTGCATTCAGGGGTCCACCAAGGAAGTGGATGTTTAGAAAATTGACCAGAGGTCTTGGGAATAGATAGAAGAGCTGCTGAGTGAATTATGTCAGTTATATAAGCCACTGCCTCATCAGCACTAAGAAAACCATCCACAGTTCAGTCAGTGGAACATAACTGTCTGAAGAGTGACCAGTTTGCTTTATCCAGGCACCAGCGAGGGAGACGACATTGTGGCTCACACAGCAGAAGATAAAATAATCAGGAAGTGATCACTGCCATGCAGGGCTGGCAACACACTCCACCTAAAATCTAAAACCGAAGTAGCTGAGCATAGAGACAGATCAGTGGCCATGAAACACCAGTCTGACTATGAAAATACATCATTTCACCTGAATTCAACACCCCCAACTCCTCATCCTTCACCAAAGAAGCCAGCATTGCACCTGTAGGATTGGTCATACTGTCGCCCCACAGTGGGTGACAGCCATTCAGCTCACCTAGTAAGAGAAAAGGGGATGGAAGGTCATGAACAAGCTGGGCAAGATGTAACCTTTCATCAGAAGCACTTGGAGGGAGATAAAGACTACACACTGTATATTGACTATGAAGAAAAATCTGAATGGCAGCAGCCTGCAGTGGTGTTGAAAGACTCAGGCAAGTGAATGGGACATCACAGCAAACTAGGATAGCAGTACCACCATGATATCCTTGGCCAGTATGAGGATCAGAATAAAATACATGGTAACCAGGAGGACCAGAAGGAGCAGCATCCCCAACCATGGTCTCCTGGATGCATATACATACTGGGGAAAAGTGGGCATTGAGACTTTGCAATTCCTCCTAACTAGCATATAAACCACGACCATGGTCTCTTGGATGCATATACATACTGGGGAAAAGTGGGCATTGAGACTTCGCAATTCCTCCTAACTAGCATATAAACCACTACAATTCCATTGAATTATATATCCCATTGTGGAGTGGCATTATATCTGGGCACTCCCAGTACCAGGTTTCTGGACACTGGGAACCTTAACAGGTTTCCCAGTACTTGGCTGAGGGTCAAGTTTATTAACCGATTTCCTAACCATAGCTAACCCGTTAGACAAGGAACCGGAGATACCTGTTTTAGAAGACAGCAAAGGG
This sequence comes from Birgus latro, assembly GCA_018397915.1. Lineage (NCBI taxonomy): Eukaryota > Metazoa > Arthropoda > Malacostraca > Decapoda > Coenobitidae > Birgus > Birgus latro. Next base: position 3,149 of record JAGKTI010037328.1, on the reverse strand, counting down.
GAGGAAGAAGAAGAAGGTCGGACAATGGTTTTCTTCTGTCATCGAGCAAGAGATGGCTTAGCAGGGGGACTGGAAGATACTTTCGACCGACTAGAGCAGGCAGCGACATCACGAGAAGGAGTACAATCAGTAGTGCACCCCACAGGATGAGGATTTTGAGAGGTCCAGGTTTCACGTAGCTGAGTAGGTGCATCATGAACCCGGGCATCAGCATTGTCTGGTGGCGGTTGGACCGTCAGTGAAATACTATCCCCAGCCTGCACCTGCCCGGACTCCTGAGAATCCTAAGCAGAAGTGGTGTGCTCTACAGCTGAAACCATTGATGGTAGGTCCTCAGCCTCCGAGCATTCGGAGGGGCCATGGTGACATTCGCCATGCACTGGAGGGACGTCGGAGGGTTTGCTTGATTCAGGACAAGAAGCATCAATATGGACGTCAATCACTACCACAGAAGGGAGCAAGCTCTCAGTTACTGAAGTAGGAGCAGAAACAGCTGGAGTAGAGGGTGAGTGAACATCATTCCGACCCTCAGTACTAATTCCTGGGACAGCACTCGGCAAATCACAAGATGTGGAAGTGGACATAGTAATGTGTTGGGGCAACTTCTTGGACACAGAACGACACACAGGTCCTCCAGAAAGGACAGAAGCATAAGTAACCTTGGGTTGGAAGAAGCATGTCTGGGCTCTCCTCTTTGCTTCAGGAAATGAAACCCTCTCACATGTACGTATGGACAAAATCTCCTTTTCCAGGCAGTATCTAGGACAATTTTTAGAAGATGCAGCATGAGGACCCTCCCAGTGATAGCAATTAAGGGGTCCTGGACAGTCACTGGTATGACTTGGTCCACCACAGGAGACAGACACCAGGAAAGCCAGCCTGTGCAGGGTGGCAAAAGTGCCTGATATGTCTATACCCTTGGTAGTGGAAACAGTGCTTTGGGATTGGTATGTATGGTTTCACAGGAAGTTATAGCCAAGCCAGCTTCACAGAGGCAGGCAAGGTCAACCTTTCAAATGTTAGGAACAAGGTCGGAGTCGGGGGCAAGACTCCATCTACCTTTTTCTTCAGGCGCTCTGCATTCACCATACCAGCAGATCGCAGCTCCTCCAACAATCACGCCTCCGAGTATCGGAGGAGGTCATGACAGAATATTACTACCTTACATCTGTTAAAAGTAGTGTGTGGAACGCATGAAACCTCTGCACCTGAAACTGAGGTCAAAGGCATCAACCGGAAACTCTCTTCCGGTGAAGAGACCTCAGTAAGGATGCTTCCATCCCCCTGAGATGAGATTTTAGGTTCTCTCTTACAGGCTGATAAAATTGCATGGAATAGTTCAAAAATATCTATCTCTGTCACTGATCCACCCACAGAGGATCTCAGCACTAGATATTTTGTGAATGACTGTGGCACCGTGTTTTCTGAGGAGAACTCCAGAGCCAAACCAAGCCGACAGGAGTTCTCCTAGTCCCAGTTGAATGCTGGGGAAGAAGAGGAAAGTCCCCAGGGGCCTGGAAAGGCTCCAGGGTGTCAAGAAGAGAAGAGTCCGAAGAATGTTTGGGGGGAGAGGCAGCGTCATCAACAGAGTTGTGCAAATACGTGACCATGATAGACACAAAAGAACATCATTCCCCCACTCCTCCACCCTCCATGGAGCCCAGCAAGGGGAGGTCATATGCCAGGGATAACACCACTGTTGACCTCAGAGGTAGCAGCAGAGTATACGTAGGTAACCACTGGGGGACCTGGACAAGGGTGACTCCTGGACAGTAGGAGCCACCAGGTCCCTCAGTGCCCACTTGACCCTAGCCAACACATGACCCAACCAGGCCACCTGTCTAGCCAGAATAAGGGACCAAAGAAGTGTATTGCTAGCTGCAGGGCGCATCGTGCAGCATCGCTCAACCTCCAGGACTCCCGTCTCCCAGCATCACTCAACCTCCAGGACTCCCGTCTCCCAGCATCACTCAACCTCCAGGACTCCCGTCTCCCAGCATTACGGGAAGCCATGCACGGCAAGCACGTGGGGAGGGAACAGTCCATCCCTAGTTGCCAAATGGGCAGGGACTGACATTACCAGCAGGCCTCCTCCACCAGTGATGTAGGGGGTGCTTGGTCTACGAGGCAGACAAATACTGAACCCTTCAAAGGTAGGCATGCCTTCCAAGTAGGTGGCATTGCCAGCCACGCATCAAGCCCCGCCACCATGTCAAGGTGACCCCTCTTAGCGGGGAAATTACTCATGGAGGGAAGCGACTAGTGGAGTTCCACAGGGCTCAGTGCTGGCACCAGTTATGTTTTTAGTGTATATAAATTACATACATAGCAACATTGGAAATGAAAGCTGTCTAAATATGTTTGCTGATGATCCAAACATACAAAGGAGAATTACTAACACAGACTCTTGTAAAGAGCTACAAGAAGAATTAAATAAACTTCATGAATGGAGCAATACATGGCAAATGGAATTCAGTGTGGACAAGTGTCATGTAATCAAGTTTGGTGAAAGTGGAAAAAGACCTGACGGGGATTATAAGTTAGGAAGTAAAACCCTACACATATCAGAAAGAGAGAAGGACCTAGGTGTGATTATCAATAACAGACTATCTCCGGCTGACCACATCAGTGAGAAGGTACGGAACATGTATACACTGCTTGCAAATATGAGAATAGCATTCACATACTGTACATAAATGAAGACATGCTAAGAAAGATAAGAACATCATTCATCAGACCAACTCTGGAGTATGCATCAGTAGTCTGGAGTCCTCATCTCAAAAAACAGATTGATAAAATTGAAAAAGTTCGAAGGGCCACTACAAGATGGGTACCAGGCTTATGGGATCTAAGCTACGAAGAAAGACTAGAGAAACTGAATCTACCTACACTACAGGAGAAAAGGAAAAGAGGAGACATGATTATGCTATATAAATGCACATAGGGAAGGAGAAAATAGACATAAACAAATATATAACCTATAGGGAAGCATCAGCAAGAGGACACTGCAAAAAAAACTGCATAAAAAGAGAGCCGATAAAGACGTAAGGAAATTAGTTTCCCAAATAGGGCAGTTGATCAGTGGAATGCACTACCAAATGAAATAGTGTGTGCCAAAACAATTCATAAATTTAAGGATATGTACAATA
>JAGKTI010037327.1:0-10915 GCA_018397915.1 Birgus latro | reverse complement strand
GAGAGAGAGAGAGAGAGAGAGAGAGAGAGAGAGAGAGAGAGAGAGAGAGAGAGAGATCACCGCCCAGGAAAGGAACGTGAGATGAAAACACAGCCTGGTCATTTGCAGCTGCCGGCCGTGTCAGGCATGGTAATTAAGTACAAAGGCCCATCTGACAGCCAAATTAAGTACCGAAGGATGCTTTGGAACACGTAAGATAATAGCTAAAGATAACAGCCGCATGCAGGGGAAGATCCACCACTTTGTATGATATTCGTAATGGGAAATGGTGGTCCCCTTTTTTGCTCACCGCCTCTTACGCATCTGGATCTTCATCTTCAACGAGGATACCACTTCTCGCCGGATTGGCCCCAGACAGAAGTTGTGCCCTCGTCGCTAGCCAATCGAAATCGAGAGAAAGGGGGATCTGGATTGCGACTGGCTGCCTGACCCGTCGCTGCGGTTGGTTGGTGTGCTCGAGGGGGCGAAGGTCAGGGGAGAGGTCAAGTCTCCGCACTCACTTAGGTGTTTTTATAATCTGTTTATGAGGATCCGAGGCCCTCTCTCAGTCCTTCTCCCTTGCATGCCAGCGCTACCTGATTTCTTTGTATATCCCGTCCATGTCCCACTCGGCTCCCTGGCTTACTTATCCCATAGGTGTTTTTATAGTATTTCAGTCTTTCAGTCCCTCCCCCATATAACGCAGCTTCATATCCTGCTGCTTCCAAAATCTTGTTCAGTCTTTCCCATCAACAGATCAGCCTCTCCCACCACGGCCTCACACTTCTCCCCACCGCTTCTCCCACGTTACAAGTACCAGCTTCTCTCACTCCAAAAATTACCCTCTCCCACCTCAGCCTGTCTTATCTCACTATAACTCCACCTCCCCCACGACTACTTCCATTCCATGTCCTCCATCTCCACGGTATGACCCTGTCTCACTCCAAATATCATCCTCCCCAACCCGCTGTCTGTCTCACCTTACTGCCACCCCATCTCTTCAACCACCAACTCTGTCTCCTACATCACCTCCAGTTTCATTCACCCATCCCAAATATCATACTCTGCAACTCCTGTTTCTGTGTCTCACCCTACTATCACCTCGCTCCCAGTCCATCTCCAAAAGCATCCTTGTATAACCGTCTTCCACCCCAAATGTCATTTTTTGTTTTTTCCCTCCTAAAATTAACCCTCCTTCCATCTCAATTTCTCTGGCACACACCACAGTCACCCCGTCTTCCCCAGTGCTAATCCCACCTAATCTTCCACGTTACCCCTGTCCTCAACGCCATGCGAAGGTGACGAGGCAAAAGACGAGCAAGTGACGGCCCATGACAGACACGTATTGTTGCTGTCTGAAATATGTGCCCAGTAAAGCGGCTCTTCCGTGCTGATAAAATACATCAGTGGTCATATGCTGGGGAGGGGGATGTGAAGTGTGATGGCAGGGATTAGAGGACCTTACCCTGAAGGATGTTGCGGCCACATGTATGGATGATGAATGATGTAGGTGCAAAATTCTGTCTAGTGGAAACTGTACCGCCGTAGAGTAATTTCACCCTACAGGACTTCTTGTTAGGGAACAGGGTACGGTTTTGATATCTATGGATAGTAAAGGAGACAACTTTTCTTTCTCCGACTTTAAGTTCGTCTGGCCGAAACAAGCGTGGATAAGTTGAGGACCGCTATGCAGTATAGAAATAAAGTAACTTGCATTGGAAGAGGTGCGTAGAAAATATTATTCTGGTGTATCTTAGTCTGCAGGGGAAACTACACTAAATATTCATTTCGATAGTGCATTCTTTGTTTGCTTTAACCTCATCCTTCGTTGTCTGTGCAGAAGAAAAAGTATGTCTTATGTACTACAACTGCCACTTCTTATAAACATTAAGCTGCTGAGTTGTTTACTATTCAACATTAACTACATGTAGCTGAATTTAACACAGGAGTCAAATTAAGATACTTGTCCGCACGATATTTCAGAGTCAGTACAGTATGAAATACCACACCTTATCGGGGTAATGTTTTCCATATGTTTACGACTCGATCATTGAGATGTTTGGCTTCAATAGACTCGAAATGTCGTGTGTTTTCTTGCAGCAGGTATACTTATTATAATTCAACTGTTGCTGATTACTTATGACGTATTTATCACCTTCTTTACTACTGTGTTCTTTGACATTTGCAAACAAATTTGATTCAGTGCCTCTTGTATTATACGCTCTGATAAGTTAAATGAGGGACATTTCTTTTCAATGATCCATACTAGGTTTACTGTTGAGTTAGGTGTTGTGGTAAAGGGAAGTGGTGGTGAGAGGAACGTGTGACGAAGTGGAGGTGTAGTACTAGGAAAGGTGAGAGGAAGGTATTGCAGTCAGTGGAGGGTGTTGTGAGAGGAGGGTGTTGTGGTGAGAGGATGATGTGATGAGAGGTGAATGTTGTGTTACGGAACAATGGTGAAAGAAGGGTGATGTTGTGAGAGGAGGGTGTTGTGATGACATGGCGAGAGGAGGGTGTAGCAGTGAGAGGGGAATGTTATGGTGAGAGGAGGTTGTTGTGATGAGAGGAATAGGTGTGATAAGAAGATGGTGCATTAAGTAGGCATTGTGGTGAAAGAAGGGCGTTATGGCAGAGTAATGTTGTGGTAGGGAGAGGGTGTAGTGGCGTGGCGGGTGTGCTGGTAAGGAGCGTGTAGCTGGGTCAGGTGTAGTGTAAACATTAGGAGGTCTGGCTCATCAGAGAGAGTGAACTATCATTACTGGGGGAAGACAAATGGTGCCGGGTATGGGAGGCCAGAAGGGAGAGCCTGGGAGGAGTACTGGGAGGAAAAGGAGAGGAGACGAAATGCCAAAGGGAAGGACAGGAATGGAGAGAGGTGGGGAAGTTGAGAGGGATGAGGAAGGTAGGTGGTTGGGTTGAGGAAGATGAGGTTAGGAAAGACGAGACTAAGAGAGAAGTGCAGATGACGGATTGATGAATAAGAGACAGGAGAGGAAGAAGGGTTGAGTTTATGGAAAATAGAAGAGAGAATACAATATGTGGGGATGAGAGGAAGGACATGAGTGAAGAATAGGCTGAGGGTCAGAACACGGAAGAGAAAAAGGAAGAGGAGAGTAATCTACGAAGGGAGAGAGAGAGAGAAGAAGTGTTAGCTGGAGGGGAAAGTAGGGGATAAGGAGTGATGAAGAGAGAGGCAGAAGGTGACAGGGAGGAGAAGAGGGAGATAGTGAGAAGTAGAAGAAAAGAATATGCGAGAAACGAGGAAGCAAAGAGGGAGAGAAACTGAGAGAAAAAATAGAGCAAAGAAGGAGGGTGGTTAAGAAGAAAGGAGGGAGGAAAGAAATCGAGAGAACAGGAGAGAACGAGCATAAGAACGTACAGTTGTGAAGAGAATGAGGGTGGGAGAAAAAGGACAAGAGGAAAGCTGAGAGAGAGAGAGAGAGAGAGAGATAGGCAGGGTTAGTTGGATGGGTTATGGGGGAGGGGGAATAGAACGCGATGCCCCGCCGTAATGGGCCAACAAGCCTGAGCGACGGAGTGTGATGGCCTCTCTGCCTTATCCGGGTGGGGCGGCTCCTCCCTCAGACACCTGTTCTATTGTATGGGCGTCCACTGGCACCCTCCCGACGGCCTCACGGGGCGGTAGGAGGCGCTGAAGAGGTGTAGAGACAGGGAGATTAATGGAGGGAGTGAAACGCTTGCTCACCCGGGAATTTCGGTGTGGTATAAGTAGAAGGGTGTTGGATTGTGTAAGTGAAGGGTCCTCTGTTGTGCTAATCATGTGTATATGGTATTTCTCTCTCTCTCTCTCTCTCTCTCTTCGTTTATAGACGTTCATCTACATACGTGTTCTTGTCATTGTTCTTCCTTCCTTCGTCCCGTTACCTGTTTTTTTTTTTGTTATTGCTGTAGCTGTTGTTTTTTTTTCTTGTCGTCGTCGTCGTCGTCCTCCTCCTCCTCCTCCTCCTCCTCCTCCTCCTCCTCCTCCTCCTCCTCCTCCTCCTCCTCCTCCTCCTCCTCCCATTAAGTCTGACCTAGCACTCCAAGCCAAGAATAACGGCACAGTCTCATCACACGTTCACTCATACCCCATCAAGTGTACTCGCCTTGTGTATCCCCGCGTCCCTCCTCTACACTCTGCCGACGCTCTGAGACTCGGTGCTTCCCTGTGACTGCAAATAGGGGCGTGATTGATGTAAGGTCAAGGCTTCGTGTTAAGGGGCGAGTGGTAGCTCTTTTTACCCAGGTGGAAGGACGGAAGGCATCGCAACTGAGAGGTGAAGGGAAGTCTGTACATGCAGATTGATCGATGTGGTTGTATCGTATGGGTGAAAGGATATTGTTATGCAGTACCGTACTTGATCCATCGAATCAGGTGACGTGTTCTGTTAGCTCATTTTTGTTACCTTCGGACGATTTTGTTTATCGTAGGGAAGGACTTTTGTTGTGAAGGAGTTTGCGATAGATGTGTATAACTTCCTCGTCCGAAAAGTCTTTTCTGAACTGAATAATGTCGTCTGAAAGTAATAAGAATATTTTAATACGTCGTTAGACTTAAGATATTAAAGAGAGTAGATGTTTATTGTTTATTAGAGTTATCCTCTTTAGTTCTTGACTGAATAGTCTCGTCAGGCGGTACTCTCCTACCCCCCCCCAAAAAAAAAATCGCATTAGAGGGGTTAATGTAGAATATTATAGCCACTTCAGTTTGAGAGAATTCTTCTAAAATGAGCAAAATCACTTGGCATTAACTGGAAAAAATATAAAGTCGTTATCCTTCATAAGGGTTTAAGAATAGTAATGCATGACTTAACCAGCTTGCTGTGAAGGAATATCGTGATCGTAAGGATCGTATTTTAGGTGCCACAGGTGACTCAGGTGCACTTTTTTCTTACAGGTTTATTTTACATATTACATTTTGGTATTCTTTTTTATTTTATTTGTGTTTTATAATACTGGATTGCCCCAGTAACACACAAGAGGACAGAAATGTATCATGCAAAATAAAAAAATTCGCCAAGGAAGAGGTGCTACCTAATATATTGCCCTGAGTTGTTCAGAGACTAACAGTTGCGTCCATATATTGTTATCACTTCACCACGATGACGCACTTCTTGTTTTGATGAGACAATCACCGGACGATTTTATCCAATTTAAGGAAGTAATTCTAAAAGTGAAGGGGTTAATGAGGGCATTATCTAGCTGCTGCATTTCGAAAAGCGTCTATCAAGTCGAATAAAACCATGTGAAGGTAGCAGAGTACAACAATAATACGTCATCGGGGTGAAGTGATGACCTGATGTTGGAAAGGGACACCCTCTCGAGGTGGCGCCGGTATGAGCGGGTGGCTTTGCTGCCTGGTTGTACAGATGTCCCTCACTTCTCTCCCTGTCCCCGAAACGAGGATGATGAACTGCAAGGGAAGGGCAACTTCAGCCTGCATTCTACCAAGGTGACGTTTAGATGAGTCCGACGTTGCCATTGCTGCTGCTGCTGCCGCCGCCATATTATGACACTTATTTGTATTATATTTCCTGCCTCCTTACGATTTCAGTTCATGAAAGAGCTTTCGCACTGAAGTAGTTTGCAGTGAAAGCAATGTCTGTGCCCTCTACTTTGCAGTGTCTCCTTTAAGGTGAATAAATTCATCCTGAGGTAGCAAGAATTATACAAAAACTACGATCTTGGGCTGACAGGGGTTATCAGATTTCAGGTCCGTTTAGAAAGATTCAGGGTATATATTATCATTAGTAAAACTCTCGGAACTTTGAGTATTCCCCGCATTAGCGAGTCATGGCGGCGTAGCGTTGTGTCAAATATTTCGTTAATATTTGCAAACAGTTGGAAAGGCCTGAGGAAAACAGCCTTGAACGTCAGACAAATATATTTTCATGTTGCCTTAGCACGGATGTAGTGATGTAAAATTTAGCTGATGTATTCGTGTGTGGGTATGAATGTGTTCGTGATGTACAAGAATATTAAGTTGACGTACTGGTGTGTGTGGGAAAGTGCTGGCATATGCAGTGAAAGTTAGGTGATGGATACCTGTGTGTGTGTGTGTGTGTGTGTGTGTGTGTGTGTGTGTGTGTGTGTGTGTAACAGTGCTGGTGATGTACAATAAAATATCAGTGCATATCGATATAACAGTAAGAAATTTTTGGTGTACGCAGTGAGCATTGTTGCTATAACCGTTTCATTACAAGAGATCTCCCCTAATATGGATATACTCATCAAGTCATGATAAGAATAAAAGGAAAGAACTTAATCGTGCTCCAGGTGTTAATGGAGTCTTGTTTACCCCAACAACGATTTCTACAATCAGCTGAATAAAATAATTTTGGAGTAACGGAGAAAAGCACCCGTCAGAGAAGCGACGTCAGGCAATAGATAAACATCTGGTAGATAGACAGATATATACATAGTTGTTTGAGTAGACGGATAGATAAAGAAGAGAATAAAACAGAAGGCATTATCATACTGAAAGTATAAGAATCCATGGGTGATGCGCTGTGAAAAATAATATGATTTACGGCTGTGTTTGTGAGAGGAAACGTTAGTGATGTGCGGTCGTGAGGGGAGGGTGGCAGTCTCAGGGCCCCTCCGTTCATATACCTGCCAACTCACCTTTTAATGTTATTGTTAAAAGTCAACGCCGGGTTTTTCCACGACTGCAAAGCGTGTTGACATTCCCCGTCCCCGCCATTCCCCTCCCCGACTTTCCTTAGCCTCCTTAGTGCGACAGATCTTTCCTCAGTGAAATAAAATGATTTCCATATAAAAAAGAATAGCCTAAAAATGTCATAGCACAGGAAGGGTTCATAGAGACTGACTGTCCCCCACAACAAAAGGATTTTTTCCTAAGCTGCATCAAATCGTCTGATTGTAGGGAGAACAGAATTGGAAAAAAAGATAATCGAACGAAAGCGTATCAAGGCAATTTTGATACTGTTGTGGATCCATGGAAAGAAATATGCTTGTGTGTGTGTGTGTGAGGGATCGGATTTGTTACTCTGTCCTTCACATGGATGTAAGATAAGCAGATATCCAGTGGTGATGAGTATGCGCATGTCAGTATGTTGATGAATTTGTTGACATGCCAAAACAGTAGAGGAAGTCGGTGGTGGGTCATTAACAAGGTGCAGAAGTTATTTGTATATATTATTTGTGTCTATTATTGATTTGTTTACCCATGCATTATTTTCTTTGTAATCATTTAAACTCTATACGTTTTGTGTGTGTTGGGATATTTTATGAGTTCCTGGTATTCGGTGTTTCTTCTTCATTAATACTGGGGACAGAAGAGAGAAATATAATCGAAAATATAATCCGCGTATTTCTTGCATGTCACAGAGCGCGAGTGGATAATCCCTTCTATGTAGAATGCAAGAGGGGACTAGCTTGCTTTTGGGACGGTACATCAGCAAGACGGGAACGGCAAGAACGAAGAGAAGGAACGGCAAGCACGGAGAGAAGAGACTATAATTATCTTCAATTTTACCGCTGGTTTTTGGAATGTAAAGTTAGATCATCGTCACTTTGAAAACTGATGAAACCTGACGAAAATTTCAGTGCATATGGGGAAGAGGAACCCGAAAGTGTGAAAACCTCAAGGGAAAACTTGTCAAAAAATTATTTCTCTTTTCTGTCGAGTACCTGTCATTTCTTATCGCGCCTCACCAGCTCGGAATTAAAAATCAAGAAGTCTAAGCAGCCATGAATGATAACTGAGGATTGTTAGAGGCTTAAGAAGAAAGGATTTTACACTTGAGTTCACCAGGGAAGATAAAAATTTTTCTTCCTGTCTCCCAAGTTCAGTAATTCTTAGTCACGGGCATAATAGGAAGTTGTGCTTGTGAGGGAGAGGTGTTGGTTTGATTGTGGCGAGGAGAGCAAACAGGATGGGGGCCGAGGGAAAGGGATAAATGTGACGAGAATTGTGCAGAGAGGAATGTTGGTGAAAACGAAGGAGGAAGGGAAAAATAATAGGGATCGGGGGAAGGTAGAAGAGAGGAGGGCACTGGGAAAAGATGAAGAGAAGATCGGGGAAGGAGGAAAGGCAGAAAAATTCACTGGGAGATGAAGAGAACATTAGGGAAAGAGGGAAGGTAGAAAAGTGCACTGGGAGAAGATGAAGAGAAGAGTAGGGATGAAGGGGAGGTAGAAGAGAAACGTGCACTGGGAGAAATGAAGTGAAGAATAGGGAAGAAGAGAAAATAAGAGAAAAGTGCACTTGGAATAGTAGAGGACAGAAGAGGTAAAGGAATGAGATAAATGACAAGGTTTGTGATGAGAGGAATTCTGGAGAGGAGACGGTTCAGGAAGAGGCGAGAGTAGAATAGGTGAGAAAGGACGGTAGAAGAAAAAGAAGCATTTAGGAGAGATGAAGATGGAAGGTTTAAAGCTATGGGATAAATCTGACGACATTTCTGCAGACACGAATGCTAGAGTGGAAACGTTGGAGGGAGGGATGGAAGAGGAACTGGGAAGGAGGGAAGGTAGAAGAGAAAAGTGCATTTGGAGATGAAGATGGATAAGGTAGGGGAGAAGGGATGGAGGGAGAAATGGAAAGAGGTACATAAGAGACGGTGATGAAGGAGACAAGAAGAGTTAGAAGGTAATTTTGCATGTGGATAGGAGGGAATGGAGAGGGCTGAATGAGATGAAGATGGAAGAGGTAGAGAGAAGGAGGAAAAACGAAAGAAAATAACAAATGAAAAGAGGAGGTTCGAGATAAGACTAGTTAGAAAGAATTGTGCATTGAGGAAAGAGTCGAGCGGAAAGAAAATGCATGATATTAGAAGGAGAGGGCAGAGGAGAGGATAAAACGAGATGGACGATTGGACAGAACAAATAAGTGTGGATAGAAAAATGCGGGATGGAAGGGAGAGATTAGGAACAAGGATGGAGGTAAGAGGATGAGATTGAATATTGAGTGACCCACGGCGAATGTGAGAGGGAAATGAAGATCATATTCAGTTTTTGTAACCCGCAAACTATTTTTTCAAGTAGTGAAGAGGTTGAATTTAAGTACTTAACTGGAACAAGTTTTACCCTTCTCTTTAAGAGGGCTTCCTATGTAATAAACTGAGCAATATTGTCTAGTGATAATAAGAGAAAAAATAGAAAGTCAGTTATCGTAAGGAAGAGATGAAGGCAATATGGTGGGAATTTTGAGTTAGATAGAATTACCACTTGCGCCGTAACATTGAAAAAAGAAAAAAAAAACATTACTCGGGTGGATTTTCAGTGAACCTCTGGGAAAATGATACTTCTTTGTTAACAGTGCTTGACAAAGGAAAAGAGGGAGGAGAGAAAGGAAGTGGATGGAGTGAATGGTAAAGGGAATGGTGGTTGATACGAGGGAACTATGAGTAACAAATATGTAGGAAAAGAATGAAAAGCCAAAGGGGATGGTGAATGATTGGAAGACTGTCAGCAAAAGAGGAAAGAATGGAGAGGATGATAGAAATAGTGAGAACTGAGTGAGGTATGAAAAGTAATAGAGGGAATGGAAGTCAGATGAGATATGAAGGAATTATTAGGAGAAAGACAAGGAAGAGGGGACGGGAAAGGAAGGATGACAGAAAAGGAAAAGCCGGAAAAAGGTTAAGAAAACAGAAGGTGGATTGAAAGTCATATGGGATAGGGAAGGATAAGATGAGTGTGGAAGGAGGGAGGAGAGAGGAGAAGGAATAACATAGGAAAAGAATAGGGCATTTTATATGTGCTGTAAATGCAATCTGTTGACATCGTATACAGACAGTCCCCAACTTACGAACATAATTGATTGCTGAAGTTTGTGCGTAAGTCAGATCTGTTTCGAAGTCTAATTTTACCTCCGCAGACACTGAGTATCACTCACCAATCTCGTTATGCACCTATACAGAACGTGTAATCAATACACAGCAACAACCATTCAGTCTCTTGTTACTGTTGTCACTGAATGTCAGCACACTCCCACACAGTACGGTAGCTGTCAACACCCCACTCATTACAGTAGCAATCATGACACTCTGGCCCTGATAAGGGGTCGCATCTATGGCAACTTAAGTAGTATTTGGTGCGCAGGTAAGAACTGGTAAATGAAGCGTTTGTACTTTTGGCATATTTCTCCGAAATCTCGTAAGTCGGAACTTCCTATGTCAGGAACTGCCTGTATCTCAAATTTTTGAAAGTGTACGATAAATATCCCTCACAAATTATTCTCATAAACTTAGTGTGCATAGTCTCGGCGACAGTTTGCTCAGGCAGATTGATAATTGGGTTACTAAATATAAGAAAAAAGAAATTAATGGCCAAAAAATAAGACAGCATGTTAATAGTGGAGTGTCACAAGGTATTGTGTGATGTCCTACTTTGTTTTTAGGTTGTGTAAATGCTAGGTACACGACGGTTTGCGTTGCAGATATCAGAATTTCATCATGCAAAAAATCATAACAGAGCGGATATGCTATTACCAAAACATGGAAGAGCGTTCAGGGAAAGAGGAATGGAAGAAAGGGGAGAATGGAAAAGATCAAAGCGTTAAGGAAGGAAACAGAAAATTAGAGGGGTAGGTGAGTGTTGATGGAAGGGAAGATAAGGGACTTAGGAAAGAAGTGAGTAGTTGCAGTGGGAAGGAGGGAGGACGTAAGGAAGGACTGGGTGAGTATAAAGTGAAGGAGGGCTCAAGATAAGGGGTATAGTGAAGAACTGGTTGAGTGTGGAGAGGAGGAAGGGATGGAACAACGAGAATTACTGGGTGAATGTGGAGGGAAGGAGGGAGGGAAGGAAAGGAAGATAGGGAAGAACTAGTTGAGTGTGGATGGATGGAGAAGGGGAAGGAAAGGGAATTAGGGAAAGACTTGGTGAAAATAGAGGGACGGAGAAAGGGAAGGTAAAGGGGATAGGGAAGGACTGAGTGGAGGGAAGGAGAGAAGGATGGGAAGTGAGTTAG
>JAGKTI010037326.1:0-10915 GCA_018397915.1 Birgus latro | reverse complement strand
GTGTGTGTGTGTTGTCAATGCTTACTGCTATACTGATTTTGTTTTATTTTTGTAATTCAACTCAATTGGCCGAGAACCCTAGTTCTACTTTATTTCTGTTGCTGTCAGACGATTTTATTTAGCTTAGCGCAGCCTCCTAGAATACAAGGGGTAAAGAAGAGTATATCTAACTTCTTCAGCTCGAAGAATCTTTTATATGCAGAATATCGTCTGGAAATGAATTACGTATATTACGTCGTCACAGTGAGGAGATTAAATCTAAGCTGAACATCGTAGTACGTATTTAAGCATCCCTGGTCAACTGATGTAGCTCTTACTCATCATCCTATTACTCTTTTCAGAACTACAATGTTTCTTATCAACGACGTGTTAGGGCTTGGCTACTATGGTCGAATCTTGCTCCATATATGATTTTGCTGCGTACTTATGCATGTATATATGTATGCATGTCACCAAAATGGCTCATCAATGCCTGAATCAAATTAGATCAGAACTGGCACACACACTGTGTGTGGGTCTGGGAAGACGTCATTCGATTTTGGTGCGAGTCAACTAAAAGTCGAGGGTCACTGGTAAAAGTCCAGGTTCGTAGTGCGGCCTTATCTCTGAATGCCTGTGACGATTACGACCAAAATTGGTACACGCACTGTATAAGGCTCTGTGAAGAAATAATTCAGTAACACTGCATGTCCATCATAAGTTAAGGTCAGAGGTCATGAGTCGAGATTAAAGTTTGGAGCGCGACATTATCTCGTGAATGATTTACCGATCTGAACAGAAATTCGCACATACATTGCGTTTGGGAATGGGCAAAAGTGATTCGAGTTTTGTCCACATCGCTTGAAGGTCAAGGTAACGGGTCAAGGTCAAATTTCGCCACAGAGTCACTGCGAACACTGAACATCCTCTCTAGCTGCAACCTCTAGGCGATTTTATTCACTTCTGAGGAGGCTTCGAAGTGACAGTAATAATGAAGATTCGCACACATTTTCTATAGATAGATAGACATATACTCCATCATCAATGTGTTTTACAATAACACGACGTTTGTATTCAGCTTAATAAAGCAACCTGGTAAAGAAAGCGTTAATGAATGCTATATACTGTAATTAAAACTAGTTCGAAAGTCTCTCATTTGTTGACTAAAATCGCCTGGAGATAGCAAGAATAAAATGCGGAAGACGTTACCGTAGTAATGAGATGAAAGTTCAGCTTTTAGCCTCACAGACCTCGCTGTCCCTGAATCAAGTAATACCTACGAAAACATCGATACGTGAAAGAAGGTCGAAACCCTGACATTTGCAGCAGAAGCTCGCAGCGGCGTATGGCAACCCCCCGCCGCCTGGGCTTAGGACTTGCGTTGGGCGTGTCTGGTGCCTCAGTAGTTCCTCTCCGTTGGTTGAGTGTGGTTGTGTCGCCTCCTGTGTCTGGCTCTCCCTGGCCCAATCATCGCTCATTACTGCCTGCTTACTGTTTTAATTGTTGCATTTCCGTGACACTAATCGACATCAAACGGTGGTTCACGATAGATTGATCGGTCTACAAAAAGTTCTTTATTGCATCTGAACTAGAGCTGAGAGTAAGAATAATCGTATACTAATTATTCAGCTAATAATTGTTTTGCCTTGACCTGCACAGCGGATATTCACCTTATCAGATATATTTGAGAACAGAAACTTAAGTGTTAAAGACATGCTGCTGGCGAAAGGAGATGTATGTCCTCGAGAGACTCTACAGATAAAAAGTCTTTAAGAGTTAGATCAACTTCCCTTCCTGTCGTACAACCTGTGCATTCGTCATGAAGGTAAGTGGGGTGCCCGATCATCACCTGCTTTGACCTTACATATCATCAGACAGCTATTCTTCAACCACTCCTGAACAGCCCTTCATAGCTTCATCCTTTCACTTTTCATTTTACTGCTTATTACTGCAGGATCTAGATCGTGCCAGAATACATTGTCATTCAAATCAGTTACTCAGTGATTTTTCTTTTTTAACCTCAAGATATTTTTGGATTAATCTTAGCAATATGGAACCCTGCCACCGTCTGTTGTGAACCGACCAATACATTCCCGCTGAGAGGGTAAGGAGAATGTAGTATATATTAATTAGCACAAAACCATAATGACAGAAAAAACAGAATTTTTATGTATCTACTTCGCAGTATAGTAATATTCATTCCTAAGGCCTTGGAATATATTTATGAGGGCCCATTCAGAAGATACCTACCACGACGACCACAATAATAAGGAAAAGCACTAGTACTCTTCATGTCCGGATTTCACACCATACCGATACTGATTCCCGAAACGATGGCACGCAGACGCTTGAAAGACAACTCGAATTTAGAGGAGACATACATTCTAAGTGACAAGAGGCTTCGTAGTATCTTAGCGATCACCTTTGCGTATAACACTTTAATATTTTCTTGTAATTATATCTGTTTAATAACATACTCTGCCTCAATATCACGGAAGAGGCTACTGGTGTGCTGTGTGCATAATAAATCGTTAAGTAAGTGATGTTAAGAAATTTCCAAAGCCACTTAGAATACGGCCAATGCTACAGAAACCATGTTATTAGAGAAAAACACCCCCAACACAGAGGAGGATAATGATGAGTTTTGCATAATAAATCGCCAAAGAAAAGGTGTTAATAAATCCCCATAGCCGCTTAATATGCGACACATACTACCACGACCCTGACCACGAGAAAGCATCGGAACTCTGTCTACTTGTATATCTGTCACATTCTATTTCGATATTTATTCCTGATAGACATTCGTTACCACAAGATCTCCTCGAGATATTGCTTCCGATTTCCTCGAGATATTGCTTCCGATTTCCTCGAGATATGCTTACTTCCTCGACATATTCTTTCTTCATAAAGATATTCCTACTTCCTCGAGATATTCCTGCTTCTTCGAGATATTGCTACTTCCTCGAGATATGCCTACTTCCTCGAGATATGCCTACTTCCTCGACATATTCCTTCATCATAAGGGTATTCCTAGTTCCTCGAGATATTCCTACTTCCCCGAGATATTCCTACTTCCTCGGGATGTTCCTACTTCTTCGAGATACTCCTCCTTCTTCGAGATATTGCTCCTTCCTCCAGATATTCCTACTTCCTCGGGATATTCCTACTTCTGCGAGATACTCCTACTTCTTCGAGATATTCCTACTTCCTCGAGTTATTCCACTTCTACGAGATATTCCTACTTCCTCGAGATATTCCTACTTCCTCGAGATATTGCTCCTTCCTCGAGACATTCCTACTTCCTCGAAATATTCCTACTTCCTCTTCCCATGTTTTCGCTGTGGTGACTTGCGTGTGTCCGTCTTGTAATGGCCAGAGTGAGTGTTACTAATGAGGTTAATTATATAGTTACTGTCATATCGTAAGAACCGTAAGAACCGAAGTGTAGGTATGATGTATAGCGTTGTTATAATTATCTTTTTTTATTTGGAGTGGTGCTAACGAGATTTATTATGTTGCTGATGCTGTTTTGTAGAAGTGTAAGTGTAAGACTGGTGTAGGTGTAGTGTTTTGCTTGTATTATTATTATTATTATTATTATTATTATTATTATTACTATCTTCCAGATTGGCACTAATGGGACTGGTTATGTGGTTACTGCCATTTCGAAAGTGGTAGTGTACGAATGATACAAGGCGTTGTTTGTATTTATCGTACCGGTATTAATTCGGTTAGTATACCACTTAACACAAACCTCAGCACTAGAGAATGATGTCGATGAAATCAGTACAGCAACAGACACCGTATGCATAAATAAGAGGTACGTGAATATTAACGTGAGGAATACATACATCAGGACATTATGTCGTCGATAGCTGTGCGTAAATGGGGAATGAGAAGAATGCCTAGGCTAGAGATCTATTAGACACACACCAGTCATTCCTTACTGGTGACAGATTATGTGAAGTCTGGGTTTCTTTCTCCGTAGATTTTGTGGGCAGGTGTCGGACAATCTGTCGGAAGCCTGGGTTACTTTGTCCGTAGACTTTTGTGGGCTGGTGTCGGGCAGCGTGTTGGAAGCCTGGATTACTCTGTCCGTAGATTTTTGTGGGTTGGTTTCGGACAAACTGTTGGCGTAATTGAGAAGGCCCACCCTGTCCTTCCACTGCTAGGATTTTTCTCGGTTAAACAGTATCGTCTCTAGTTTGCCGGATTAACATGCAGATGTGATCGTGGCACCGAAAGGCTTCTTCAACGCCGTATCCCTTTAATCACTTGGTTTATTATATTATTGCATCTCAAGATATTATTAAGTTTAGGAAAGGCCTTTTGAACTGGAGGGGTTAGATACAGCTCTCATTATCCCCCTCACTACCATGGGCTCTTCGTTGCTTACATATAATTGTCTGCTTATAAACTCGAGCAACATGAAATATACGGTATCTGATCCACGTGCAGGAGTTAACTGATACTCGAAAAATTTCTATCGCCTGAACATAGTCGTCTTGCGTCTGTGGCAGGGAAGGGGTTTTTATAGTAATGTACACTCTCTGATATATGATTTTACTCAGCTGAATGTAAGGGTTTAATACTGGCTTCATAAATATATTAAATGTTTCCACAGCACACAGGAAGATAATCAAGATTGTTTTTAATCCTTCAGCAATGCTATTTCTCTCAGCTGAGAATAATCGTCTTGTCCTGAACTAAGCAGAATGCCAAAGTTCATAACAGGAAAAGGGTTCATGTAGAGAGCTAAGAATACATTAATCGCTATGGTTTCACTCAGCCGAATATTTTCGCCTCGTGTTAGTTTTTGAAGCCATTAGCTTAAAGAATTTCTTAGCGGAACATAAAAGTCTTACAAGTGTTGGCTTGCAAAGGACGCCCAAGTGAAGAGACGTTCAGCAGCTCCTTACACTACCCCTCTCATTTTCAATATATAAAGAAAGGATAGGGGACAGAGTTTAAGACGCTTGTATTAGTTTCTTACACCATCATTCTGTTTCACTAGAGAAGGGAACGAGGAAAAATGAGTGAGCTCAGGAGACGTGGAGTAGTTCCTTATGTTGCCGTTCTCTTTTCCGTACACTGCCGCTTTCTGTTCCGCTAATGAACGGAGGAAGGAGAAAGGATTGAGTCAAAGGAACGTGTAATAGTTTCTTACGGTCTCGGTTTCTGTTCCGCTAAGGAACGGAGGAGAGAGTAAGAATCGTGTAATGTTAAGCACGTTCATACTTTACCATTTTGTCTCACTAAAGATCAGAGCAGGGAGAAAGAAAATTAATGTCTTCCACATGTGCAAGAGCTTCTTACACTGTCTCTCTCTGTTTCACTAAAGAGCGGGCAGAGGAGAAAGGACCGGGTAAAGAGACGTATTCACGACGGGTAAGGAAATCCATTTGCACTTTTTTCTTACGATTTTATTGCTGTATCTGATATATCATTGTTTTAGTGTGTGTGGTACTTACAGGTATGCAGACACTGTAGAAAGGATAATAAAAGATTTAGATGACATACAAGGGATTTTTACAGTGTAATATGCCCCCCCCCCAAAAAAAAAGAGAAAAAGAAAAAGAAAGAAAAACAAAATCGCTAAGGAAGAGGTGCGGGCGAGTTCCGTAACCCAAAGAGAACACGACTCAAACGTATGGTTGTTTCTTACAGTGTCGCTCCTCGTTTCACTAAAGAACATAGCCTGGAGGACTGACTGACTACGAAACTTGCCACAGTGCCTTTTAAATATCATTCTCTGTTCCTTACGCTGTTAGCTCTGTCTCACTGAAGAATCAAGGAGAAAGAAATGAGACCAAGAAGTGTGCAATAGTGTCTTATCTTCTCCATTTTTGTTTCTTACTTTATCGCTCTGTTTGGTGAAGGGAATATTTGATTCTAAGAGGTATGGTAAAAAGGGGAGACGGAGTTTATTCTAAAAGACGTCACGTTCATTAATTTCTTACTCTGCCTCCTGTTTCATTAAAGAAAGGAGGAAGGAGGTCGAAATGAGGGTAAAAAATATGTAGTAATTACACGTCCACTCTGCTCCTTGCAGTATTGCTCTTTTTTACTTCAGTATGGCTCTCTGTTTCTTACAGTATTGTTCTCTATTTCTTACACTATCGCTCTGTTCCTAATACTTTTGCTCTCCGTTTCTTACAGTATCGCTCTCTGCTTCTTACACTGTTCCTCTCTGTTCTAACACCCTTGCTTTCCGTTTCGTACAGTAGTGTTCTGTTTCTTACACAGTTACTCTCTGTTCCTTAAAGTACAGTTCACTATTTTTTTTACACTATTTTCCTCTGTTGCATACACTTTCATTCTCTGTTTCTTACACTTTGTTTCTTAAACAGGCGTTAAGTTTATTAGGGTTTGCTATTGTTCTGTTTCATACACTTCCTCTGTTTGATACACCATCTCCTTTTTCTTCTGTACTATCGCTCCCTGTTTCTTACACGATCGGTCTCTCTTTCTTAAATTATCTTTCTGTTTCTTACATTATCGCACTCTGTTTCTTCCAAGCCTGCTATCTGTTTTGCCTAAAAAAGGAGCAAGGAGAAAGATACGTTCATTATATTGTTACGCACGTTCTCGCTTAGTTTCGTACATTTTAGCTCAGTGCTTGATATTCTGTTTCTTTATTTCCATATTTCCTGCACTGTCATTCTCTGTTTCACCAAAGATCGAAGCGAGGAACAGAAGCAAGCCCAGACTAAACTACCTACAACAGTTTCTTACATGGTGGTAGGTGGTGGCGAACGTCATCTACTCACTTGATGTAGTGCTGCCTACTACCTCCTTCAACTCTATCATACTTTTTCTGTGTCTGCCCTCCTCTCTTCCTGTTTCCCTTATCTTTCCTGTCACTTTTTATTATTATTCTCTTCTTTTCAGGTGGCTTTACATTGAGTGACAATCCTAATGGTTTCCTGTAAGCCTGGAAACCATTAACAACGCTGGGTGGTGGCCATATAACAAACCCATACGTGTTCCCTACGTGTCAACAAGTGGGTTGGCGGAGAGTTAGTGCCTTTCCCCGTAAAACCACTAACTCAGACGAACGGCCACCCCTTACGGGATTATGGCGTCTGGCTAGGCTATAGGTAGACAGGTAGTTTCATACATTACTGCTCTGTTTCTTACAATGTCTCGCAGCTTCTTTCACATTCGCTCTGTTTCACCCACGATCGTTTTTTTTTTTTCACTATTTCTATGTTCTCTTTTATGATCGTACTCCGTTTCACAAAAAAAATGGAGAAAGAAAAAGAAAGCGAGGAGAAAGAAAGAAAAAGGAAGCGAAGAGAAAGAAACGGTCCAAGTTTGTGTACGTTCTAGAGTTCCTTGCACTATGACACTGTTTCGTGGACTTTTGCAATATTATTATTATTATTATTATTATTATTATTTTTTGAAATTCTTCCCCAGTTTCTTGCACTCTAGCTCTCTGTTCCTTATGTTCTCGCTCCTTATATTTCCAGTCCCCTTCTCTGTTTCCTCAAAGAAGAGAGAGAGAGAGAGAGAGAGAGAGAGAGAGAGAGAGATAAACAGAGACCTGTAGAGAGAGAGAGAGAGAGAGAGAGAGAAGGGGGGCCAGTGCTCTGAATTATTCCCCTCCTACAATTAGACGCCCTCATCTGAATTTCAAATGTGGGCACGAATTTGATCGGAAGGTGGCGAACCAAACGGAAATGATTGCTGGCTGATAATGTTCGTGGATCATCACCGGCAGGATTCCAAGGTTAACTTCCCCTTCAGTGAGAGCTCGACTGTATGTATAATATTTCTCATGCTCTCTTAAGGTGATTTTACTCAACTTTAGAGACAGTCCGAGCTGGTTGGGTTTATTATATTCTTCATTAACATTTTCAGCGCTAGGGGACCCTTAAATAATATCGTCTGGAGGCAGTAAGATGTAGCAACAAAAATACATCATCGTTTTCCCTCTCCCTGCAATGACGTTCCTCTGTATTTAATTGTGCCATCTCGCTATTATTTTATTCAGATCAGGGGAGACGTCTCGAACGGAGGGGTTAGTTATACAGTGGTCTTAATTAACCCATTCTTAGATATATTGTAGGTCCTCCCAAAATTGAAGGTACGGCACTCCGTTTCATATTCAGTACTGGAGGTCCCTCATAAACTCTATTAGCTGACTGTCTGATGGTAGCAAGATTATAACGCAAAAAATCGTCCTCTCAGTGGTGTTACGCTCATCCATCAGCTCGAAGACGCCATTTTTTTCACATTCTTGCCATCACCAGACGATTTCATTCAACTTATGAGAGCACCCCAGTAAAAAAAAAAAACACTCCATTTCGAAAAGTCAGTCATGAGGTGAATAAAATCATTCAGAATAGTAGGAATAATACAGAGAGTCCTGGTAGTGCAAGGGTTAATCTTCATTATTGACTGGATTCAAGATACTGTACATTGGAATATCGGATAAGATGGCCGCTTCGGGATATCTAATTACAGAATGACCTCGTTACAAGTCGACATTGTTCTCTCTCTCTCTCTCTCTCTCTCTCCTATTAGTTCACAAAAAATCGCCAAAAGACTGCCTCTTTACCCTTTCAGTCCGATGACATTATTTTTTAGTTTATTCTTACCATTTCCGTACTATTTTATGTAACTTAGAAGAGCCCCTGCAGTAACATTGAAGAAGTTAATGAAGGTATCTTATTTAACCCTTTCAGCTCGAGAAATCTCATAGGCTGAATAAAACCTTCTGAAGATATCAGGCATATACTATGAGGGGTAAAATATGAGTGAGAAAACCGAAGTTACATACTGAGCTGATCTGACCGTTTCCTCCAATTTGCAGAAGCTGTTGGATGAAAAAAGATCATGTATTTTTTTTTTTACCACATCCCTGAATGACAAGACCGGACTGTATTTTACATAATATTTAATTCGGGAGAGAGCCATGTTCTGTATCAACTCTGTTTTTGTCTCATGTCATTTGCACCTGCGATCATCCTTCCGTGAGAGATTAGAAATGGGAGATTTTAGCCACCTAAGGGACAATTGTTTATTCCCAGGACACAGCAGTTCCGGCTCAGTTTGGATCGTCTTGAAGCTGAAATTTTTTAGCTTCAGAATAAATTAGTTTTTGTAGCTACATGTTGGTAAAATTTTTCCACTTGAACAATGAACGGGAGTGTGAAATTTAGACAAGAAATTTATAATTATTGCTGTTCTCTCCTGAACCCCTTCCACCCGAGGGCGTCTTTTACATTTTACTCCACTGTACCTATCTCCGGACGAATTTCTCTCGACTAAGAGATATATTTCGAACTGGTAAGATTAGATACTGCTTTCACCAACCCCTTCACTGCGAAGGGTCTTTCCTAAGCCTTTCCAGTAGAGGGAGAAAAAAGGTCACCGTATTCTAATGGTTAACTAGTTTAGGTAGTGAATTAGGCTCTCGCTCACATCTTAGAGACACTGACACTGGAAGAAAGTGTTGGGCTACAACTACTGTGAGTTATTAACTTATTAAATTACATATGCCTACTTCTGGCGCTGTAGCACGGTACGCTTGTTATGCTGATATTTTCTTTTCTTCTAAGTGTAACAAATCATGCAGAAATACGTCTTGCTACTGTTCCAGTAATTTCTCGAAGTACTATTATAGACATCCTATGGCACTTTCTGCACTTCTCATTTCCGAAACGAAGATTTGCCCTTCATGTCAGTGCGGTTTATATATCCAGGTAAACAAACTTATAGTTCCGACAGAAACTTCATGCTAAGAAACACAACAACATTTCTAGCTGCTTGTACACAGCATGTGTTATAAACAGTCAGACTAACCTGTTTGTCATATGGAGCCGTGTTCCACGACACGGTTCGCAACACATATCCTGGTTGTAGCGTAAAAGAAGACAGTTTTATGAAATCCTGGAATCTGTTGCCGTACTTGGGTCTGAAATTCACTACCGGTACTTGGTCTATGGCCACTCCGGCTACATCCAAGCAGTAATGAAGAGTACCCTCCAGCTCTACTGGATAGGCCTTCTTGGTAAGAACTATTTGATATGGCTGAGTATTCCTTTTAAAGCTTAGAAGAGCTTAAACTTTACTTAGTTACTAGCTGTAAAGATGTTCTTCTTCTCTAGTGATTACAAGCTAAGCAGTACTCTACTTTTTATTAGCTAAAAAAGGGACAACGCTGCTCCACAACGCAATATTTCACCATTCCGAGCAACAAAAAAAGAAAAAGAAAAGGGATACAAGCACGCTGGGCAACTGAATTTCCCGACCTCTCCCAGCCATTCCAAAAGGCTTCCTCATTTCCGTTGCCCTTTCCCAATCCGATGTCTGAAACAAGAGCGATTACGCGTTGCCACATCTCATCAAACCCCCCTTCCCCTCTTGCTCTCTTCCTCTCTCTGCCGCTTCCTCACCAGTGCAATTTCTTAACTGTGGTGGAGCGGGTTTTTAGAAGATTGTCTAGTGCTCGAAAGAAAAAGAAAAAGAAAAAAAGTTCACCCATTTAACTCCTTCAATTTGGTGACGTGCCTTTATTGTTTTAGTTTATTTTTGAGACCTTCAGACGATTTTTCTCAGCATAAAAAAGTCCTCTCGTACGAAGGAGTTGATGAATGCTTTATTTAACCACTGCAGCCCGTAATGTCTTCAGAGGTTAATAAAATCGTCTGGAGGTCCAGGAATAACCGAAGAAGCTACTCTACGTCCTTAGAAGATTGCCTCATGCTTAAAAATGAATATATTTAACTAATAATAATAATAATAATGATAATAATAACAATAATAATAGTACGGTAAATAGAATAATTCATTTAGCATAACCTCTCCTATACACTGGCGGTTTAGTTTACCCAGTATTTGCTATTTCCAGACGATGTTCTCGCAATGGATGAGTTAGAAACAAATCTCCAGTATTGCATACAGCAAGATGGCGTCTTATATTTCA
>JAGKTI010037325.1:0-10915 GCA_018397915.1 Birgus latro | reverse complement strand
ATTACTGGCGTCCTTTCTCCATAAAATATCTGTAACAGTTGGACTTGAACAGCTGTGGGTTGAAGTTTGGGGAGAAACAACTCCGGGGAAGTGACTTCCAGAGAGATGCAGTACGAGGAATAAAAGAATTCTGATACTCAGAAGTTCTGCAATATGGCTGTGTGACGTTCCAGAAATCAGCACTACCAGATGCTCATGTAGCACGAGGGAAGGTATGGAGAGGTGGCACAATGGATGCAACTTCATCTGAGCCTTTGCCATAAAAATATCTGTAAAATAATGCAAGGGAGGCAACGTTCCTTCTTACTTGTAGAGGAGGTAATTTATTTATAATAGCAGGATTATTAATAATTCCAACAGCTTTGTTCTAAATTTTGTCTGGTTGTTTTAATGCAACTTTACATCCATTCCAAAAGGGTGAGCAATATTCAAGCTGAGAGCACACATGACTCTTATAAATTATGGCTAACTGCCCGTCAGTGAAGAAGTTATGGACTCTGTACAATAATCCAAGTTTCTTTGAGGTGGTTTTAGCAAGTGATCTGATATGAGAGGTCCAGCTGAGAGCATTGTTAAGTGAGACAACGAGAATTTCAATACTTTTGGAGATGGGAATATTTGTAGCATTAAAGGTAATATACGAATCTAGGCAATATGTTTTGAGATTTTTTAAGAGAGGCATTTATTTTTTTCAAAAAAGTACAAAACTCTAATCTCCTTCAAAATAGGACCCTCCAAAACGCACATGTTGTAGCGCTCCAGCCATTTCTTGAAAGCCCGCTCGTAGTCCTCCAAAGCGAAGGTGTCTAGGACCCTTGTCACAGCCTCCTTCATCTGCTCAATGTCTTCAAAAATACTGCCCCTGAGGTTCTCCTTCAGCTTGGGGAATAACCAGAAGTCGCAGGGGGCAAGGTCTGGACTGTAGGGAGGGTGAGGGACAGTCTTGCCGCCCATCTCTGTCAAATAGTTGGTCACCAGGATGGAATTGTGGACTGGTGCATTGTCCTGGTGCAGGTGCCAACGACCCGATTTGAAGAGCTCAGGCCTGTTGCGACGAAATC
Organism: Birgus latro; assembly: GCA_018397915.1. Lineage (NCBI taxonomy): Eukaryota > Metazoa > Arthropoda > Malacostraca > Decapoda > Coenobitidae > Birgus > Birgus latro. The sequence goes on along the minus strand of JAGKTI010037325.1, from coordinate 9,854 downwards.
TCTTCCTGAACTCCCTCAAAACCTCCACATAGTATTCTTTGTTGAGCGTCTGGCCGGAGGGAACCAAGTGGATGTAGATGATGCCCTTCCTGTCGAAGAAGGGGATCATCATGAGCTTTCCGGTGGACTTGCTCCGCCTGGCCTTCTTTGGTCTGGGGGAGTCAAAATTCTTCCATTGGGAACTCTGTCTCTTGGTCTCTGGATCATAACAGTAAATCCAGCTTTCGTCACAGGTCACCAGAGACCCAAGAGCACTCGGATTCGAGGTAATGGGCTCAACCATCTCCCTGCTGTCACCAACGTGTCTTTCCTTCTGTTCGTCACTGAGCACCCTGAGAACAAACTTTACACATATTTTGCACAAGGTCAGAACATCATGAAGAATTCTGCGTACAGTTCCCACACCAACTCCAAACTGTGTATTTATTGTCTGAATAGATGCACGACGGTCCTCGTCCAACTCTGGCGTTCTGACGTCCTTCTCCCTCCCGCACCTCTCATTGTCTCTCACCTCCTCTCTCCCTTCCTGGAACCTCTTGTGCCAGTGAAAAACAAATGCTCTGCTCATACAAGTTAATCTATAAGCAGTCTGGATCATTTCATAAGCTTTAGCGTTTTTGCCCAGTTTAACACGAAACTTTATTGCGTAGTGAGCTTCCAAATTGTCTTCACGTCCCGACTGCATTCTGCGAACTAGTCAGCTGTGACAAGCGGTGTATAGTAGGGTGTGTTTAAAGTGCTGTAACAGCCGTCTCCTTCAAAGAGGAAGAAGAGAATTTGGCATGTTAGCTTATTAGATGTATAGTAATGATATATTAAAGTGACAATAGTCTAGGACAGTTAGAAGTGCCTCTCCCAAAAGAGTCTCAAAACTTCTGGATTAGCATTAAATGAGACAAGGTTGTTTTGTCCCCATTCACTGATCACGGATTAGACTTTGTAAATGGGTGTTTGAGTGTGAATGAACTGTGAAGTGTTGAGTTACCTGCATATGAATAGATCTTTTTTTTTTTTTTAATGCAAGGAAGAAGGAACCAAAGGCCACGAACCACATACTGTTCCTTCCAAGAAAAAGCAAAAATAATACAAAAGAGCCAAATTCAAGATCTGTTCTTTTCGAGATGCCTGGACACACTGCGTTTCAAAGACTGGAGATCATAGGAAGTAGGAAATACAGACAGAGGAAGACATTTTGGGGGAGGCGGTGGCGCAATCGGTAGAGAGGTGACCTGCGGTCCCACGGACCCAGGTTCGAATCCTCGCTGGGGCAGGGAACAGTTTAAGGATTTGAAATTCAGCAAATCAGGCTTTACTGATCTACCAGAAGACCCGCCGACATGTCGTAAAAATACCCCCGCTAATACCAATACACCAGTCCTGTATGAGACAGCCCTGGCATGTATTCAATATGGACGGTGGGTGTTAGCGCCGAAGTGGTGACATGGTATGTAGGAGGACTGCTGGGCCATGATAGCAGGCTGTGAAGCCTATGCCCAGAGTCGGACACAAAAAAAAAAAAAAAAAGTTCCAGAGTTGACCAGTTGCATAAATGAAGGACTGGGAGTAACGGTTAACTCTTGCATTAGAGAGTTGGACAGAAAAGGGATGAGAGTTTGTTGCTAGACGGGTACTACGTGCCCGTCGTAGAGGTGGAGGGATGCAAGCAGACAGTTCAGAGGAACAGTGACCGCTGAAGTAGCTATAGAAGAGACATAAAGATGCAACAGTGCGGTGAAGAGGCAAAGGTTGAAGGGAATCAGTAAGAGGAGGAGAGTTAATGAGACAAAAAGCTTTTAACTCCACCCTATCGAGAAGAGCTGCATGTGGGAAGCCTCCCCACACATGAGAGTTGTACTCCATACACGGGCGAATAAAACCCGTGTACAAGGTCAACAACTGTGCAGGGGTAAAGAAAGTTCAGAATCGGCTTAGCACACCTAATCTCTTGGAAGCAGATTTCACAAGATATGTAATATGTTCTTTCCAAGACAAATCCCGAGAGAATGAAACCCCAAGCATATTCAAGGATGATGCAGGACTGAGCTGGACATTATTAAACATTAGTGGGTACTCCTGAGGAAGATTTTGTCAGGTTGATAAGTGTAAGAACTGAGTTTTTGATGCATTAAAAATAACAAGATTGTTTTTACCCCAATCAGAGATACGAGCCAAGTCAGACATTAGGTGTGCCATAGCCTCATCCCTTTATTGTTGAAGTAACTGCTGAGATGGACGTTGAGGAAACCGAATGGAAAGGTGAAGGATGGAACCATCAGCATATGAGTGGATAGGGTTAGATGTACAGCTTAGAAGGTCATTGATGAATAAAAGGAAGAGAGTTGGTGATAGGACAGAACCCTGAGGAACACCACTGTTAATAGGTCTAGGAGAAGAACGATGCCCGTCTACAACAGCGGCTATAGAACGACCAGAAATGAAGCTAGAGATGAAGGCACAGATAGAAGGATAGAAACCGTAGGAGGGCAGTTTGGAAATTAAAGATTTATGCCAGACTCGATCGAAAGCCTTTGAGATGTCAAGTGCAATGACAAAGCTTTCGCCAAAGTTCCGAAAGGAGGATGACCAAGAGTCTGAAAGGTAGGTGAGAAGATCGCCAGTGGAGCGTCCCTGACGGAACCCATACTGACGATCAGAAAGAAGGTTGTGACAGAAAAGATGCTTTAAGAATTTTCTGTTAAGAATTGACTCGAAAACTTTTGAGATACAGGATGTTAAAGCAATTGGACGATAGTTAGAGGATTGGGAATGGTCACCCTTCTTTGGGACTGGCTGAATGAGAGCAAACTTCCAGCAAGAAGGAAAGGTACAAGTTGATAGACAAGAGTTTAACTAGGCAGGTTGTAAGCACAGAAGCACAGTTTTTGAGGACAACAGGAGGGACTCCATCAGGCCCATATGCCTTGTTAGTATTGAGGCCAGTGATGGCAGAAAATACATCAGCTGAAGAAATTTTAATGTCAGTCAAGAGGAAGTCAGAGGGGGGAAGTGATGGAGGAATAGCACCGGAATCGTCTAAGGTGGAATTGGAGGAGAAAGTCTGAGCAAAGAGATCTGCTTTATCAGTAGAAGAAATAGCTACAGAGTCATCAGAGTAGAAAAGAGGAGGGAAGGATGATGAGGTTAAGTTGTTAGAAAGGTTTTTGGCAAGATGCCAGAAGGAGCGAGAAGAATTAGAGTTGGAGAGCTGAGAACATTTAGCACGGATGAAGTTATTATCGGATTGTGGGTGACAGATATGAGATCATTAATATGAACCAGGAACGGGACTGGAGCCAGAACTGATCCCTGTGGCACGCCGGCATTAATTGAGTGGAAATTGGAATATACATCATCTACATTTACTCTTATTTTTCTGTCGCTGAGATATGAGGCAAGCAGAGGAACAAAAGACGTTAGTCCATAGCAAGGGAGTTTGGACAGCAGGGGACGGTACCACACTCTGTCGAAAGCTTCACAAATACCAAGGGCTACTGCATGAGTTCCTCCATGTTGTTGATTGAGTGATGGATGGTATGAGTCAGGAGATTGAGTATGTCAGTGGTGGATCTTTCGTGGNTATATATATATATATATACAGTATACTGTAACCTTCTTTCAGAAAGTAACAACGATTATCAAATACATTCCCAGGGTAAGAATGAAGAGGGATGATGATGGAGGTAACAGCCAGTAGCTTTGCTTCCATTGTTTTATCAGATAAATACTGCAAGGTAGATTAGTATACATTCGCCTCCGTTTAACAACGTCACTTTGGTCTCAGGTCAAGAATAGCACTAGATTCATGAAAAAAAAAAAAAAAACACTCATTTGGTTCAAACTAATGACGAACAGCTCTATGGCCTTCTGGGTATGAGGCACAAGAACTCTAGAATGGATCAGATCTTTTGGTATCCAGTTATCAGCTGATAGTGAAAGACTTGTCTCTGCCGAAACCTATGACATTAACTGGCGGATATTCCTTGAATCAGCATTAATTGGTTCTTACAGTTTCAGGAATAAACATATTGAGCTAACAAACTGTTGCTTATTTTTGAGTGATTACTCTCGCTGCCAAGATCTTCTTATTCTTACACTTGTATATAGCCACTGGTTATGTCTCCCCCACTGGTACGGCTAATTCCTTTAATGCTTATGCTACGACGACATTTTACTTTAGTTTACTCCAGCTACCTCAAAACGAGTATGTTCAATTTAGGATGGACCTTTGGCCGTGAAGGGGACGGTGAAGCCTATAACTATTCCTTCCCATTCGAAAAAGTCTCTCTTCGGGGGAATATAAACGTTTGGGAATAGCAAGAATGATATGAAATAATACGTAATTAGGCTGGAGTTGTTTAGCATCACTTAAGTCTCCTCTGGAATCTGAGAGTTGTCGTTTCAGTGGCCAGGGTAAAAAGTAACATTCCACCTGGCCAAATACAGCCACATGTAATTTCCCTCGACGGCATTTACAGGCAAGAGCGCTCGGAGGTTACGGTCCGTGCTCGCTATTCTCCACCTTCATGTTGATCCTACACCGCTTCTGGTTAAATTCCTGGCTTTCTGAGACGCTTATGACTTGCCTCTGACAGCCACACACAGCCAAACTTTTTCTGCAAACGACAGCTTAGCACTCATATGCATTTTATTGTGTTGGTGAATGGCGTGGTGGGAGGCCGTAGAGGGTCTCATTATTCTGGTTTCCTTATATTGCGGAGTTGAGAGTAAATGTATGATGACTGTGAGGACAACTACTGTACACGTGGGATGTAAGTGTTCCCAAGTTGGAATACACATATAAACCACCGCAGACTTACTCATATTTAAAGTATCAGTAGCACGGCATGTATTTAACAACAGTGTTACGGATCCTTTTTATCGCTAACCTTTACCAAGGCAGAGTGATAATGTTTTTGCCCGCCTCTGTGTGTGTGTGTGTGTGTGTGTGTGTTCCCATTATATCTCGAACGACTATCAACATTAAACCTTCAGGGTATCAAGATATGGTCAAAATCTTGGACGAGTTCGAAAATGAGCTGTCGGGGTCAAGGTCAAGATCACCAAAATGACTGCCGAAGGTCAACTAATTTTTATCATCCGCCTTTAGCACTATTATATTTCATGAATGGCTTGAGCTATCAACATGAAACCTGGGTATCAAGCTATGGCCAAAATTGTTGAGTTCGAAAATGGGGAGTGAAGGTCAAGGTCAAGGTCACTGAAATGGCTGCCAAAGGTCAACCATTTTTTATCTCCCGCCTTTAGCACCATTATATCTCATGAACGGCTCGAGCTATCAACATGAAACCTTCAGGGTTTCAAGATATGGCCAAAATCTTCTGCCTCCCCCCCCCCACCCCAGGGAGGGGCGCCGCAATCCGTACCGGGGCCCCGCCCCCAGGCCCCCCCGGGGTGGGCCCTCCCCACATCCCTCACCCCTAGGGTGGGCCGTGCTTGTAATTTGGCCAACATCATATTCTGGTGGGCGATTAGCATTCGGCTTCCAAATGTTTGCTTTCATTTTGTGATTATCTTGAGGTACCTTCATTAGAAAAGAAGGCTATGTTGAATTTGTATTAAAGTTGCAGGACACGTGAACGAAACTGCGAGAATTTACACTGAGCCCTGCCATTTTACGTTCGTGTTTATATGCTACGGGTCCTTTATTGCTGGTTGCTGCTTGAATACCAACAAGGCGAGAGTGTTGTGCTTAATGCGGTTGTCTGTTGTAAGTGTAACGCATGATTTTTCTACCTACGTTATAAATGATTACCTTAGCTATGCCACACCGCTTAAGCCGCCAGTGTGACATTAGAATTTTGATACTATAGGGAATTTTGAATTTAAAGAGTAATTTTGACATACTTGAATTAAGTATTATTCCAGTGTTTACTGTTACTGCCACCAGTGTAGGGGCGCCAATCTTAGCAACCCTTGAGGACTTGAATTAATTAATCCATGGTATTCCGTTACTGCCAGAACATTAAGAAGGCCTCGTTAATAATTAAAATAATCTGGTATCGCTGCCACCACCCAGCAGTTGCCGGGGAAAAAAAAGTATTAATGATATTAGTCCCGTACGATGGAAGAGGGACATAGGCCTATGGCAATAACAGGGTAACGTGAGAATTCTATAGGAGAGCGTGGTTCTTTAGATGTAACATGCCTTGCGGGCCACTCAGTCTATATGTATACTACCCCAGAGGATTATAACAAACACCTTCTATTGAAATTTACTTATCTATATTATTATCCTTAACTTACACAAAATGATAGAGTTTCAAGCAAGATTTAATTACTAGATCTTAATAAATCAATAGTCTCTGATACGCCAGAATAATTGAAAGAGAGAATGCAAGATCTATTCCACACAGTTTATAAATCATCTGGCCCGCCTAACGCGATACATGAAAATACTCTCATCCCGACTGCATCATAGAAAACTTCATCAATAGCGGAAACTCCCATAAACCACGGTCTCACAAGGACTCGTAGTGATACCCAACTACAATGTGTTCACTGTTTGCTTCAATTCTAAAGAACTCATCCCTATAATCTGGGTTACAACACATAACATATCTAGAAAAATATACATAAACCAAGATTATTACAGAATGCAATATCAGCGCTCACAGCGCACCACACGGCGGGGCAATACACCAATCCGCCTCTCACACATCTTTAACCAACATATTACATTTGTTTTATAATTAGCTTACTAAGTGGACCAACCGACTTTAACTATACTGCGATTAGAAAGGGACTAATGGAAATGTGTAAGGGCTTTTGGGCACTAGATGCTGAATGACTCTCGACACGCTAGCCCACACTGACTCCATGATCCTACACCGCTTGCCGACACAGCTTATCTGGAACGAACGTCCACACCCACTGGGGTCTTACTGGAGAGCCATAGGGTTTTGATAATATGATCAGATATCTTACTTTAAATAGTTATAACGACAACTAATTATGATGACGTATAAGGGAGAAATACCGTGAATACTCGGACATACCTGGAACGAACGCCCACACCCAATAGGGTCGGTCTTACTGGAGAGTGGTGGTTCGTGGGCACGTGGGAGCCCTCTTCCACTAACACCCGCTCCGACTTCTCTGTCTGGTACTGGCTTCAAACAGTTACGTTACAGTCTCCAGGTTATATCATCGCACCAGAATTTGCAATAAAAGCGTACGCATTACTCTACTTATAAAAATATGACTTATGATGATTTAAATTTTGTGGCAATGACATAGGCCTAACAATTCAACATACGATGCCTGAAATCACGGTTTGATACGATTTTCTCTTTGTTCCGCCCGCAACACTAATCAACAACTGAGGTCTGTGCCAAATAAATTACTTTTCGCGGTCATCTATGACAATAATCAATAGTCAGACTTTACTTAAGTTCTTAGACAACGTTATTTAATAGAACAATACAGAAAACACAAGTCCAAGTACAAAATTCTGAATTCTAGGTGTAAATATGACTCTTCGCCGATATAAGTTCCAAATCAACTTTCTATGCCCCTCCATTGAAACCAGATGCTTCTGTGTTCGTCTCCATGATCAGTTGCTTCTACTAGTAAAATCAAGCCCAAAATAAGACTTACAAAGTCCACTTCACACTTTACAACATCTTAACACGGTCCAGAATACACACTTATCACGTACATAACCTAATGTAAATTACATACATCATATACTTACACTAGACTTATACTAACTTAAATTACTCTTATACTACTTACATTATATGCAAGAAAAATGGCATTACATAAGCATACCTCACATAAACCACAGTTTTTGTCGTCTGATAACAAAGGTTCTTAATATTTACAATATTAAAAATATTGTATTTCATTTTTGCTAAAGGTGGCTTTAAGTATATAGGGTGTAACGCGACGTATGACAAAAACTTACACCAATGATCTATCATGTAATTCTGAGTATATTTTGTTCTATAAACGTATACTCTTTGCGACCCCAGTTCAGCACCCAGCATTCGGCTGATTAAGTGTAAAATTTTCCTTGCTTGGATGCTTCATCGGGTGGGATCTTCGCAGGGCGACGGGAGACGAGTATTATTAACTTATACAGGACTGTACATGAAAATCCCATATCCTATCAGTACAAACGAGTTCGAAGCAGAAACTTTACGTAGTCTATTGATCATTTAACATCAAGTCATGCATTCCTGCAATTCTTTTCCACAAATCGACTGTAATTAAGGATTAAATTCAAATTTTATGGAGGGCAAGGGAGTACGGAGCGAGGAGAGGCTGGTGTGTTGTTGCCAGTTATGTAATGTTTGGTTTGTGCAAGGCTATTACTACCAGCATTATCATACCAGCATTATCATACCACCCACAGCTCAATAAAAAAAAACGTTATTGTAAAGTGAGATTAGCGACACTTTAAGTCAGGAAGAGTATTATTTCTTACATCTCCTTTCTGCTGCAAGTAAACGTGGCACCATTGTGTATCTCCACCTGTATTCCCTGAATGTATCACCGGCATTATCATCCCAGAATCCGTAAAAATAGACGATATCTGCATATTCTTCATCGCTGTACGTACGTGACATGCTGTTTCATGAACAAGTGAAGCTGAAACCAGTGAACACCTGAACGCGGAGAACAGTATTTGAAGTGTGTGCCTCGCCTGCAAATTTTCCCGTTCAAATGACACCGTGGACGTAGGGCTGCCAAGTCCTGATCATCAATCTCTCTAGTTTAGTCCTGAAAACTTGCTAGAATCGCTAGATGGTAAACATGCAAAATATCTTTAGAAAATACGATTAAATCACTTAGAATATCACCTAAAAATGGCAAAAATTTCCAGAATGTAGCTAGATATCATGTTGTCAGATGTTAAATAATGAAGCTAGGTAGCAGCGAAAAAACAGGTCTTTCTGCAAAGTCATTGAATTGGCAACCTGCGTCACTACTCTCGTCACCATCATATGAAAGCAATGGTGCCACGTCTACTTGCAGAAGAAAAATTGTAAGAAATATCATTACTCCTGACTTAAAGTGACGCTAGTCACGCATTACAATAAGTTTTTTCTTTGAATGAACTGTGGGTGTTAAGATAATGCTGGTAGTAATAGCCCACAAACCAAATATTACATAACTGGCACAATATACCACCAGCCTCTCCTCTCCTCCCTCCGTACTCCCTTGCCCTCTATAAAATTTGAATTTAATCCTTAATTACAGTCGATTTGTGGAAAAGAATTACAGGAATGCATGACGATGTTAAATGATCAATAGACTACGCAAAGTTTCTGCTTCAAACTCGTTTGTACTGATAGGATATGGGATTTTCATGTACAGGCCTGCATAAGTTAATAATTCTCGTCTCCCGTCGCCCTGCGAAGCTCTCACCCGATGAAGCATCCAAGCAAGGAAAATTTTACACTTAACCAGCCGAATGCTGGGGACTGAACTGGGGTCGCAAAGAGTATACAGTTTATAGAACAAAATATACTCAGAATTACATGATAGATCATTGGTGTAAGTTTCTGTCATACGTCGCGTTACACCCTGTATGTATCCTACCCTGATCATAGTTTAAGAACCTTTGTCTTTGGCCGGTAGTCCATCTGTGTCCCAACAGATGGCATCACACACATCTCCACAAAGTATCACCTTTAAACAATGAAATCTTCTATGTATGCCTGTATCACAAATATGAAAAGGTTGAAATGCAATGGAGTTGTTATTTCACAGTGAAAGACAGCATTATTACTGCATAACAGCATTATTACTGCATATTTAAACTGCAAGCATGACTGGCATTTGCTAATATTTATACAGTGCTGAGCCCTTCTCATAACACAGGCATA
>JAGKTI010037324.1:0-10915 GCA_018397915.1 Birgus latro | reverse complement strand
GTGTGTGTGTGTGTGTGTGTGTGTGTGTGTAGATGAGCAAATGAGGTCTGTGTTGGACTTGAGAGTATACAGAGGTTGGGGAAATGGACTGTCTCATCATTAAATGCTGAGTGAATAAAGGGTGAGAAAGACAAATGGAAGCAGTTCTTGCAAAATGCAGAAATGCTGCAGGAAGATGAAAAAAAAAAAGGCAGAATACAAGAAAGAAGTGGAGTGACTGAGTAGATATGATTTGGAGCAGATGGAGGAGGTGGAAATTGTGTGAGATATTTGCTTAAGAAATCAGTGGATATGTGAGGCAGTATGTGAGGCGAAGAGGAGACATAAGATAGTACAAGGAATACGAAGCTGAAATGACCTGTGGCAGAGAAGACAGTGACTGGATTGGAAGTAGAGAAATGGAGAATGTGGAGAAATGGAAAACTTACATTTAGAGAAGAGGAGATGTAATGGGGTGTATAAAAGCCCACGTTGCTTAGAGGCAAAGTGGAGATCCTCTCTTTGACTTAGTGGTAACGTGCAAGCCTATGAAGCGCGAGGGCCTGAGATCGAATCTCGGCCAGGACAGTGTGATTAATTTGTTAAGTTTCATTCCGGTCATTACATTGGTTGGCATTGGTGTGGGATGTGAGGTGAGGCTTGGAGAGCAATGATGTCATTGTTGGCAGCATCTTAGTCCTTACACCCCGGGGATAAGCTGTCCAGTGTGGTCCACAGTGCCCCCAGTGGTGGCCTCCGATGCTACGCTACTGTCTGTTCGAAGCTGAGCAAATTAATCACCAAGGGGAGAATAGAGTGATTTATTGGGGTGTATAAAAGCCTGCATTGCTCATAGGCAAAGCAGGGATCCTCTCTTTGGCTCAGTGGTAACATTCGTGCCTATGAAGCATGGGGGCCTGAGATCGAATTTCGGCCAGGGCAGTGTGATTAACAGTTAAGTTTCAGTTCAGTTATTACACAGTGTCGCGCTGCAGAGCACGACCTACCCTTGTAGAACACGCGAGGAAGTGACTATGGTCATTATGTCAGTGCACTTCGGAACCCCTTCTCTTCAAGTCAGCTAAGCCTTTCCTGCATAGATTGTAAGGTAAGAGGCTATTGTGTAGGTTATGCTTACTGTATACCTGTGTTTAATGTTCCGTAATACATAGGCAAAATGACAGACTAGGGACCAAAGGGTTGACTTTTGAGGTGGTCACCCCACCAATTAGAATTTTCCCCATAAGGTATGTTATTTGTAAGGTGCAAAATTTCTAGAGAGCAAGGTATTCTACCAACCAAATTCTTGTGTATTAAGCAAATGGGCTGTATGACTTGACAACCTAACTTGTGAACAAATGGGCTTTGGGTCTGAATCTACATATTATAATACCCTTAATATCATTATATGTTATTTCCTCAAAATTTGTGAGTCATAAATAAATTGCACAATTAAGAAACTCCCTGCCATAAAATTTTTATCATTTGTTAACCAGTGCTCTCCTTCAGTTGTCCCACCCCTTCACCATGACCCTGATTTTTTTTCTGTGTCCAAGTGGTAGGTGGTGGTGACCATCATCCACTCATTTGATGGAGTGCTGCCTACTTCTTTTTCCTTCACCTTTATCATTCTTTTTCTGTGTCTGGCCTCATCTCTTCATAATTCTTGCATCTTTCCTGTCACATTTCATTACTCTTCTTTCCATTTCAAGTGTTGGTACACTGAGTGACATGCCTAATGGTTTTCTGTAAGTCAGGAAACCATTTACAGTGCTGGGTGGTAATCATATAACCAACCCATGTGTTCCGCAAGTGTCAACATGTGAGTTGGTGGAGGGTTAGCGCCCCTTCCCGTAATAGACAAATGGCCACACCTTATATGATAATGGCATCTGGCTATAGAGTAGGTAGATAGATAGTACCATTGTGGCACTGTTTCTTACGCAGGAAAGTTTAGGTTAGGTGTGTTTTGTTAGTATCAGGTTAGGCTAGTTTGTTAGATTAACATGTAGTTTAGGATAGGTTGTTACATTAGTCAATAAAAAATAAATATTATTCTGAGAAAATCAGTACTGTACATACTATAAAAAGTTAAACTTAGTACTATATGTATTACTAAAATGGTATACTGAACAGAAATCTACCACCGAACATTTTATTTTGTCAGGATGGACAGTGAGAATAGAGACCTTCTTCGTCTTATTTCACCAGGCAGTTCTTCGTTATGAGAAGAAAACTGACATGGCTGCTACTGGTATTAGTTCAGGACAGAGGGACAAAGAAAGAAGAGAGCAGTAGACACTTTCCATGCCTGCAGTTCTTCCTACAAAAAAGTAAGGTATGACTTGAAACCCATTTGTGAGAATGCTGCCTGTGAACATTACCACTGGACCAGTTATTTACAAGGATTACTGTATGTAATATCACTGCTGATTTATATGTTTAAATTGTAGGCTATGTGGAGAGGATGGAGAGTGAGTAAGATGGAATGTGAGTACAGTAAGATGGAAGGGAGGAGGGAGAGGGGAAGACTGAGGACGAGATGGAAGGATGTAGTGGAGAGATATATGAGAGTGGATATAAGCTGGGATAGGGGAGTGAAATGGCATTGGACAGGGCAACACGGAGATGGTTTGTTTGTGATCACCCCATATGGGATTAAGACATCTGGCTATAGACAGATAGATAGTAATATTGCCTACATCAGCGAGCATTTGATTTGGATGCAGCCTAAATTTCTTTGTGTGGTGATGGTACCCAGAAAAGATGAACCTGATTTTGTGCCTGCAGTCATCAAATACCTTACTTGGGCACCTGAAAGATTATTAATATCCCTGGGCTGATATCGTCACAAATGCAGGTGGGCTTCTTCTTATAATGTAAAATTTTATATAGTACTCTTCTGTGGTTGTAAGTGTTAAGAGAAATAATTTAGGTGTTTTGGCCATGTGGAGAGGATGGAGAGTCAAATTGACAATAGAATGTATAGTATGTGAGTGAGGAGGAGGAAGAAATCAAGGATGATATGGAGGGATGTAGTAGAGAGATTTATGCGAGAGGAGAGTGTAAGTTGGAGGGAGGACAGCCAAGTGGCAGAGAATAGGGTGGCATGGAGGCAATTTGCTTGTGGTCACTACTTTGGGATTAAGGCATCTGGCAATAGGTAAAATTTTATGTGATATAATTTTTTTGTCAGTAAGGTAGAGTCAGGGTTCTGGGGCTTGAATATTGTATGAATGAGTTTCACGTGGTCCAGTTAATTTGGCATGCTGTTGATAGCTGAAGCATGGGGTAGAAATAGTAGTGTTACGGATGTGGAAGATGTGCAGATTGGTCTGGGAGGAATTTAGAGTCCCAGAGGATTGGAAGGGAGAAGAAGTGTGTGGTAATCATAGATCATAGGGGCATTTGTCTTATTAGTGTAATAGGAAAGGGATACGGTAGGAAACTTACTGACAGAGTTAGGGAAATAACAGAGGAATTAGTTGGAGAAGAACAGGGAGGTTTTAGGAAGGGAAGAGGTTGTGTAGGTCAGATATATTCATTCTTAGGTCTTTAGTGGAAAAGTTTCTAGAGAAGAAGAAGAAGTTGTATACAGCCTTCATGGATTTGGAAAAAGCATATGACAGATTGGATAGACATGGATTGTGGAAAGTATTAAGATTATTATGGAGTAGATGGGAAGTTGTTAAATGCTGTGAAGAGTATGTATGAGGGTGCTAAGGCTGCAGTGCGTATGGACAGTGAACTGAGTGAATGTTTCTACTCGAAGGTTGGATTGAAAAAGGGATGTGTCATGTCTCCATGGTTGTTCAATCTGTATATGGATGGGATTATAAAAGAGATATGAAGTAGGGCAGTGGATGTTGGAACAACCCTAATGAAAGAGGGCAGTATTTGGAAACTCCCTGTACTGTTGTTTGCAGATGATACTGTGTTGTTAAGTGAAGATGAAGGGGAGCTGCAAGTCTTGGTAGATGAGTTTGGAAGAGTGTGTAAGAAACGGAATCTAAAGGTGAATGTAGGGAAGAGTAAAGTTATGGTCCTCGAGAGAAGTGAAGTCAGTGAATATACAGTGAGGCTGGATGAGAAGGAAATGGAAAATGTGAGTATGTTTAAGTGCTTGGGTAGTGTATTGAGTAAGGATGGAAGTTCAGAAATTGAAGTGCGTGAAAGGGTACAGCAAGGAAGAAAGGTTACTGGTTCCTTGAAAGCTGTGAAAAGAAACAGGAAAGTGAGCATGGAAGTGAAAAAGTTACCAAATGACAGTATTGTGATACCAACTCTAACGTATGGATGTGAAGCTTGGACCTTGTTGGAGGGACAGAAGTCAAGAGTGAGAGCAGTGGAAATGAGTTATTTGAGAGGAGCCTGTCGAACCACATGGAGAGACAGACTGACAAATAAGGATGTGAAGGAGTGTTGTGGTGTGGATGTGGATGTGATAGGAAGTGTTGGGAGAAACACATTGAGGTGGTTTGGTCATGTGGAGAGGATGGAGAGTGAGAGACTGACGAGAAGAGTGTATGTGACTGAGGTGAAGGGGGGGAGAGGGAGGAGGAGGAGGCCAAGGATGAGATGGAGGGATGGAGTGGAGAGGTATATGAGAGAGGGGTGTGTGAACTGGGAGCTTGGCAGTGAAATGGCGGGGGACAGGGTAACATGGAGGCGATTTGTTTGTGGCCATTCCTTAAGGGATTAAGGCATCTGGCAATAGATAGATGGATAGACAGAGCATGAAAAATTATATATTTGTGTAGCTAAGGAATTGTGATATTGTAGATAATCACCCAAGTATATGCATGATGTTAAGACTGAAAGATTATCCAATTTGGTATTTTATTTTCTGTACAGGAGTCCTTCAGGTTCTTGTAGGCAGAGTATTCCTAGACCTCCTATAGGGGAAGTAGCACTAAAAACACTGCCTCATTAAGGATGGAGAGCAGGAGCTACTAAAGGGGAGTTGGGGAACCCTCCAGTTGACAAGAGGGGGTTAAAAGAGGCATGAGTGGTATGGGATGGGGATCCAACCAAAGGAAATGAAGATGGCAGTTGGGGAGGGGAGGACATCCAGTGAGAGGTGGGAGGGAGGAGGACCACAACCTCCTCAAGGAGGAGGGGTAAAGGGGGTACACCAGCTATTTGTCTATTTTACCCATCTACATACTTACCTATGTCACCTAACTTTCCATTGACCTGTTTTACTTATGGCACCCATCATCTACTCATTTGATGTAGAGCTGCCTACTTCTTCCTTCATGTCTCTCATTCTTTTTGTGTCTCTCCTCTCTTCCTATTTCTCCCATCCTTCCTGTCACTGTTCATTACTATTCTTTCCAGTTCAGGTGGCTCTGCACTGAGTAATAAGCCAAATGGTTTCCTGTAACTCAGGAAACCATTTACAGTGCTGGGTTGTAACCTTATAGCCTTACAACAGGGAAATGTGGAGCCTACTATGGTGTCCCTGTAAACTGGGTGGATAGAAGTAAATGTGGCATCCACCCAGGAATCAAGCCCACACTAGTCCCCACACATCACTGTGGCAAGGCGCACTCTTCCTACTTCTACCTTTCCTTGCTGCTGCTTTTTATAACCATTATGCCTACCAGTGTGCCTGTTTTACCTACCCTACTCCCTTTTCTATGTACAGTACCCACCAACCTATTTACCTGTTTTATTTAGTGATCTTTATTGCCTGTTTTACCTATTTGCTGACCTACTTATTTTACTTAATGTTTTATGTGTTTTACCCATCATCCTATTTATCTTTTATACTAACTGAATTACCTATTTTTCCTCCCCACTTGTTTCCCTGGTTTACCTTTCCACCTACTTATTTACCCATTTTACCTAGCCACCTACATATTGCATAATTTTACCTACCAACCTACCATTAACCTATTTTATGAACACTTCACCATTTACCTTGAGTACCAGTTTATTCTGCACAAGGAACATTAATATTATCTTGTATATTATTTATGCAATCTGTGTTGATGATGGAAGACATACAGCATACAAGAGAATGAGAAAGTGTACAAAATAAAAAGGCTAAGAAAAGCTTGTAGGCTGACCCATTCCATAAGCAAGCATGGTGTATTTTTCTGGATCATTTACATTACATATCAACTTTTATGTTATTCGTGAAACAGATTTCGTTAATACAAAGACCTGTGTACCTTACAAAGGCATGGGGAGTCATAAAATGGTCAAAAAATTGCTGTAGTGTAAGAATCAGATCACAGTTCAAAGATTTATTTCCTGATCATTTAAGGCTCTGGTGGTGGCGACCATCATCCACTCACTTGATGTAGTGCTGCCTACTTCTTCCTTAGCCTTTATCATTCTTTTTCTGTGCCTGCCCTCCTTTCTTCCTATTTCTCCTATATTTCCTGTCACTTCTTACTGCTTTTCTTTCCTTTACAGGTGGCATTACATTGAGTGACAAGCCAAATGGTTTCCTGTAAGCCAAGAAACCATTTACAACGCTGGGTGGTAACCATATAACCAAACCATACGTGCTCCCTACGTGTCAACAAGTGGGTTGGTGGAGGGTTAGTGCCCCTCCCCGTAAAATAAATAACTCAAAGTCAAATGGCCACCCCTTACGGGATTATCGTGTCTGGCAATAGAGAGATAGATTTACATTACATATCAACTTTTATGTTATTCATGAAACAGATTTCGTTAATACAAAGACCTGTGTACCTTACAAAGGCATGGGGAGTCATAAAATGGTCAAAAAATTGCTGTAGTGTAAGAATCAGATCACAGTTCAAAGATTTATTTCCTGATCATTTAAGGCTCTATATTGTTAATGGAATAATAAGGCATAATTTGCCCAATAAATCACCAAGCGGTAGGTAACAAGTTACGACTACCATAATAAAATTATTCTTAGAAGATGAATGTCTGTCACGTTAACATCCACTGGTATTTTATTTATGCAGTTTGTGTTTGTAATATAAATGCATGTTTGGCTTGTAGTAGCATAAAAAGGCGTAATATGCCCAGAGAATAGCTCTGAAAGGTGTGTGAGAACCAAGGTTGCCTGCCATTTGGTATATTTCATTACCAAATCTGGGCCAGTTTGGTAATGAAAAATCCGTTTGGTAATGAATCTGCATGAGTCTTTACCAAACAGATTATTCACATGTATGAAAATGCTGAGGATGGAGATCGCGGATTGTCTGCTCTCTTTGATTAATCTGCTAGCTTGCGTTACAGGAAAGTAACATGCTGGAATTTAAAAGATGAGTTATTATTTCCATCTGTATATATGATTAGTGAAGAGTAAAAGCTTGCTTTAAAATTTGGTAATGAAAAGTTAAATTTCATAATGAAAATGAGGAGTTTGGTAATGTGGCCGAGTTCAGATCTGGCAACCGTGGATTGAGAAATGTAGCGTTTAGCCAATTGCATATTCTGCATAAGTCATAAGGAAGAAGGAGAAGACCCACGCCGCTTCGTGAGTCCGTTTAGCTAGGGATTATTATTTGCATAGTTTTTTTTTTTTTAAACGTGTTATCCATTATTTAAGATGACCTTACCAACCAGAATGATGCTCAGCAGAAATGGAGTGGGGTCATGCTCAGGTAAGTCTTACGGCTTCGCAAATATAGGCCATATAAAGAAGTTGGGTTAAGATGGCTGCCGGGAGGGCTTACGTTGTCTCAGACCAACCGCTAGGGTCTTCTGTTTAGCATCTATTGTGTTAATCGTCACTCCAGATTTGCAAAGTATGGGCAAACTTAACCATGGAGTGGGTAATTAGATTATTTACTAGGTTTTAAAGATGACTGATTCCTTACCCAAACTTGCCTTGTTCAAACTTTTTACTTTTTCAGGATAAAACCCAGCATTTCATTTTCTCGAGTTGTAGGAATAAATTTTGATACGTGCAGAGTCGGCTTGAGCCAGATAGTCTGTGCATACCGTAGTATAATTAAACAAGTGCAATCTTATTTAATCGGTAAATATGGGCGCATCTTAAGCATAAAGGGGGAAAAGCAGCACACATGGGTTGGTAGATGTTTATAGGGAAAATTATGCAAACAGTTAATAATCCTTCATGCAGATATCATACAGATATGGAAACCAATGAAGAAATATCAAAACTAATAATTGAACATTTTAATTAAAAATCAGTCTTACCAAAAGTTTTCATTTCATTTTGGTTGTGGTTTTCGTTCTCTGCTTGGTGGCAAAATAACAGTTACCTGTGTGCATCCCATTCTTAACAGTTATTAGCATCACTTTCCATTGTTAATCTCTCAGCTTTCAAGAGATGACAATTTATGCTAAATTAAAGTCAACAGGGTTTATTGTATCAGAAAAACACTTGGGAAGGTCAGGTGGTAAACTTTCAAAAATGCATCGAACTCCGTAAGAAGCTTAAAAATATATTTTTCCGAAGGTTTTTAGTCTGTTTCATATGAATGTAGAATCCGTTGCCGTCGGAAAGCAATTGTTTTTGAGTTATCCATCCCCCCCATCAATAATGGGGGACCTGTGGGAAACCGGGGTTTTAGGGAGGGGGAAACACGCAAAAACGAGTGATTCACAGTAGAGTTGCAAATCAGAATCAGATAAATCACCAAAAAACCTTTGAAAAAACTTAAAACTTCATTATTAAACCAACCTGACCAACCTAAAACCCAACCTTATCTTACTTTACCTTACCTTACCTTACCTTCAGGTAACCAATCTTTGCCCATCCATTATAGACCTAACCAATCTAGACCTGAGTATTTACCTACCAATTTACTGTGAGGTGGATCGAATCCACCCAAGGGTCATTGGTAGACATCAGGAAGGGTATCCGGTCATAAAATGCTACACGCTCCAATCCAAAAAGGCCGACGCATGCAAGCATGTTGCAGCCTTCAAAAACGAAACGAAACAGTCCATGAATTGGTTCCTTGTACTCTCAAAAAATAAGGATTTTCCCTTGAGTTGGGAGCTTTGGGGATGTTGAGGGTATAACTCCATCCGATCGCATGAAGGCCATAGCTTTATTGTCTTTCTTGTTAAATTGTGATATAGCATCAAAGTAATGCAATTTGCAGCCTTCACACATTGCCATGGCTGGAGATAAACTGAAATTCATACACTGCAGGCCCAAGCGTGGGAACAAAATTCAATTTGAAATCCTACTATGTGATTGCCTGATGGATTTGAATCTGGTTGGCTTGAACCAGCTCATGTGCTCTGGTCCATCCATGCCTGCGCATCATCCACCCACACACATCATATATTCAAATGAACACACACAGCTTTTGGACCGCTGCAGTGGAAGAATCTCTCTCTCTCCCTGGGAATTAGGATAATTACATTGTATATTTAATAACTCAGTAATGAGTGATTTCTGACGAAAGTACCTTAGAGGAGAAATGCTTAGAATTGCCTTAAAGTATTAGGTGAGTAAACCCATTTTGTTATCATTTATTTGGGTGCATATCTGAAATACCAGCAATACCAGACAGGCTTGGTCATCAAAACAAGCTCCTCTATAGGGATGCATGTGGAAATTTATTGCTGAGATGATAATGGGGAGGAAAGTCATCAGGGGGAAAAAATGAAATGAGATCTGGCAGTAGATACAGGTCTTCACTCTTAGATCTTACCATCTGATGGGGGATGAGTATCATTTTTGAAGTAGGATGAACGGTTTTCATGATATTATTATTATTGTTATAACCTTCAGTTAGGTTTCCTAGAGGTGTTAAGCTTAGTTAGAAAATGGTGTTCTTTGATACAAGGAGTAGTTACAATATAGTATTAGCCTATCTGGTGGGGTCTGGGGTGACAGGGGAGGGATCAGTTTCATTATTTTGCAAGATTTTTTTTATTTTGGTCATAGCCATCTATTACATTAGCATGGGGCCAGAATAGCTGAGTGGTAGCACTCACATTTCATGACCACAGAGTTGGCAGTTCGATCCCACACCAGGGTAGGGTATTTCTGGTGAGAGACGTAGCAGTCTTTCCAAAGGATCTCTCCTTGCCCTGCCTTGTGTCTGCTTCGGCAATACCGCGCGCTATGGGTCGAGTGAAAAAAAGCTCGGCCAAGTTGACATAGATCGGCTGACCAACCAAAACATTCAAGATGGTGGAGGATAGTGCTCAAGCACTGATTGAAGAAGTTTATTTGATAAAGTGTGTTTGGTCAAGTGTGAATAAAACTCCACTATAACACATTAATAACCATTTTTATATATGTGAGGGTGGGGGAATGGAAAGAAAGTGGGTGAAGCGACCAAGGGGAAGACTGGAGGAAATAGCTTCTGTGAGAAGAGTGAAGAAGTTAAAAGATAGTGAGAAAATGGCAGAGTGTAGGAGCATAATGGAAGAAAGATTGGGAAGGTATGAGTTAGAGCAGATGGAAGGGGTGGAAGATGTATGTAAGATTTTCACGGAAGAGATAGGTTCAGCGTGTGAGTTGGTTTGTGGAGTGAGGAGATGCAGGGGTGTGCAAGGGACAGCATGGTGGAGTGATGAGGTGAAACGAGCTGTGGAACAAAAGAAGGCATATAGTGAATGGCTAGCAGGCAGAGGTAGGGGAGATGAGAGAGAGGTATATGTGAGCTGGAGAAGAGAGGTGAAGAGATTGGTGAAGGAGAGTAAGAAGAAAGTGGATGAGAAGTTTGAGAGGAATCTGAGTGTAAAGTGGAGGGAGAGTGAGAAATTGTTTTAGAAGGAGGTAAAGAAAGTAAGACAGTGTGAAAAGGGAAGTAGTAGGGGAGTGAAAGAGGGAATAGTAGATTGCTGGTGGAGAAGAGAGAGAAATTGAGGAGATGGAAGGAGCACTTTGAGGATTTGTTGAATGTAGAGAGTGAGAGCAATGTGAGTATAAGTGGTTGGGGAATGGCTGGGAGAAGAACAGGTGAGAGGAGGGAGGAAGAGATCAGTAGGGCGGAAGTAGTGGAAGCAATGA
>JAGKTI010037323.1:0-10915 GCA_018397915.1 Birgus latro | reverse complement strand
TTATTGCTGAGAGAAAAATTACACATTTCAGGAATATACAAGTGAAATCAGTCTTTGGGTGAAAGATACTTTTGAAGTTGTACTGTTGGCAGTTGAAACAAAATATTCACATGTTTAGGAATAATAACGAGATATTTTATTACTGACAAGGGAATGATCTCTTACAGGTAGTACAGGGATGAAAACAGTCATTGAGGAAGAAGTATTTATGCTTCAATCAATTGGAAAGAAACACCATGTAAAAGAGTCAGATATTTCTAATGCTGACCAGAAAATGATCCATTCCATGTACATAGAATTAAAAACAGTCATTGATGGAGAATTATTTGTGAAATTCTTTTATCACAACCTGGGAAAAAAATCACCTGTGAAAACAAACCACATAAATTTAATGCTGACATGAAAAAGATCCATTGTAGTAGTAATCTCTCTACTATTCAGATGTATCACTTTTCGGATATCGTGGGCTGTCCGACCCCCAAAATCCCCCCAAATTCGAAAAAATCCGAAAAAATCCGAATTTTGGACCATGTCAGTTTGAATTTCCCGCACCGATAGACTGTGTTTTCGTGCGACGCGCCTGTCTGGCTGTCTGTCTCATTTCACGCTCCACTCCTGGCTCGTAAACACGCTCTGAAAATTGTGGCTGAAGTGATTGCTTTTGTGGTGATACTCTACCTCCTGCAGGGCTTGATGCTGCTTTTCACCTTCTTCATCATGTGTGTGATAATGGCCCTGCCACCTGAGAAGAGGAAGAAAGTGGTTCTGACTGGTGAAGAAGAGGGAGTTGTATTGGAGAAGGTGGACGCCGGGTGGACGACATAACAGATCCTACGTGAATTCAACCTCCATCGATCCACTTTTTTAGATATCAGGAAGTCCCGAGACAAACTACAGCAGTACACAGCTGATTTCGCTTCGAAGACCAGTACGAAACGTGAAGAGGAAGGTGATGTTTACTCCTAAGTATGCTGAGATTGAAAAAATTCTCCTGGACTGGTCACTAAGCCACACAGAAATTTACTGTTATGTACAGTGCAGTGAAGTGATGTGAAGGAAGGTATGCAAAAGAAAATGTTGTGGAAAGTGCTTGTGAGAAGTGCTGGTAAGAAGTGCTGGTGAGTGAAAAGTGCACCGGAAGTGCTATGGTGTCAGGTGCAAGAACTTCCTGT
The DNA here is from genome assembly GCA_018397915.1 of Birgus latro. Taxonomy (NCBI): domain Eukaryota; kingdom Metazoa; phylum Arthropoda; class Malacostraca; order Decapoda; family Coenobitidae; genus Birgus; species Birgus latro. The sequence continues at coordinate 9,743 of JAGKTI010037323.1, read as the reverse complement.
CAGAGTCTGAGATGATCGAGCGGGTTATACGTAAGGACGGTGGTATCATTCTCGTAAGTACCCTAACTTCATCAAAATTCCTTGTTTTGTTCATTCCATATCATTAATCTCAAACATAAACTGTGTGAAAGATGATTTCCATAATGATTTTCATATCTAACCTGTTTTCATCATGCTGTAAATTGGTTAAAAAATAACCCTAAATGTTAATCATAATTTCCTGCTTTCAATTTAATTTTTTCATGCATGGTTTTTAAGTGCACCAGCTATGAAAAAGGTGAATGCCATTGATTCGTGTGCAAGATGATTACCATAAAGATTTTCATCTCTAACCTGTTTTCATCATGCTGTAAATGGGTTAAAAAATTACCCTAAATGTTAATCATAATTTCCTGCTTTCAATTTATTATTTTCATGCATGCTTTTTAAGTGCACTAGCTATGAAAAGATGAATGCCTTTGATTTGTGTGCAAGATGATTACCATAAAGATTTTCATGTTTTACCTGTTTTCATCATGCTTTAAAGGGGTTAAAAATTACCCTAGATGCTAATCATAATTTCCTGCTTTCAATTTAAATTTTTCATGCATGGTTCTTAAGTGCACCAGCTTTGAAAAAGGTGAATGCCATTGATTTGTGTGAAAGATGATTACCATAAAGATTTTTATATCTAACCTGTTTTCAGGATGCTGTAAATGGTTTAAAAGTTACCATAAATGTTAATCATAATTTTCTGGTTTCAATTTAATTTTCTCATGCATGGTTTTTAAGTGCACCAACTATGAAAAACGTAAATGCCATTGATTTGTGTGAAAGATGATTACCAGAAAGATTTTCATGTATAACCTGAGTTCAGCATGCTGCAAAAGGTTAAAAAATTTCCCTAAATGTTAATCATAATTTCCTGCATTCAATTTATTTTTTTCATGCATGGATTTTTAGTGCACCAGCTATGAAAAAGGCGAATACCAGTGAATTTCATGTCCGGTCGTAACCTAACCTAACCTAACCTAACCCTTTTTTTGGTAACAGTTTGCATCATTTACTGTATTTGATGCTTTGTATCCAATTATTTAGTGCATAAAATGTGAGAAAAGATGAATTCCATGTCCGATACTTACTTAAACTATGCTGGCAAGTTCTGACCATCTATGCCTTACTCACCTCTAAATCATCATTTTTTGGTTAAAATTCGATTATTTCATGCTTTGTGCACTTTATTTATGTGAAAAGGGACCTAAATAAGTGCTATACATGTCTGGTAGGGAGGTAGGAAGGTAGTTTTCTGATTTAGGTTAGGTTAGGTTAGGGTCATGAATGACTGGTGCTGGAGCTTCGGGACCAATATTCAGACAAAACCAGTGTCTGAACATGCCTTTGGCTCTATTACGTCGAATAGTGGAGGGATTACTGTATAGAGGGGCGAAATGTCATTGTTGTAGAAATATTTTAGTTTTTTATTCAAACGAGGCAAAAAATCACAGTGGTTAGAACGCACCTGGTAATTGTAATACTTCAAGGATGGAATTTTAAAAGAAAAGAGTAAAGCACCTTTGGTTATTCCTTATCTGCAACCATTGATTGCAGAATTGGAACTAAGCCCCCCAGCCACATCATGACAGTGCTTCATGTGGGAGATAAGAGGAAAATGTATTTAGTGAGAGGGTGTGTAGGAAAGGCTCAAGGCAGAAAAAAAAATGATAGACTAAGGGGAAATACCAGAATCAAGTACATGAAGATTAACCCATTCCTATTAGTGCATTTTAAGGGTTATCAATACTATCATTATTGTTCTTACTTTATGCCTTAGGTATGAATCTGAATATTTATCAAACTCATTATTGTTCAGTAATTTTCTGACAACTGATATGTCTATAGACCCCTTCTGACTTCCTTCATATTCATCCCTCTTCATTTTCTGTATCATTTTCTTTATTGTCTGTGTTAAAGTTGTTACGTGCTCTGGGCTCATTCTTTTTGTTTTTCGTCTTGCCGTTTCGCCTAACACCTGTAATGAAGAAGTCGTTTTCTTTTGTTTCGTTTTTGAAAGCTTCAACATGCTTGCATGCGTCGGCCATGGTCACCTAATGGCGGCTTTCCACGATGCTCGATCCCTGGCAGCCTCCCTCTTCAGTCCCTTAACCCTCAAGTCACACTTAATGACCTCGTCCCATGTCTTTCTTGGTCTACCCCTCCCAACCCCCCCCAATATAAACACCTCTCACCCTCTGTACCCAATTATCATCCCCCATCCTCTCCACATGCCCAAACCACCTCAGCCTACCTCTCCTCATCACAACACCAATACACTCCGGTCCCATCCTACCTCTCAACTCTTCCATCGTAAACCCAACCCCCCCAGGCATTGCATGCATTGACGCACTGCACATCCAGCTAATCATTGTCATTTCTGATGTTTGAACCTGCGAATATCCTCTTCCTTTACTGCCCAGGTCTCACTACCAAACAGCATCACACTCCTAACACATGCTGCATACACAGACCCATTAGCACATAAGGAGAGTCCTCTCAATGTCAGGAGAGGCAACACCTCCCTGAACTTCTTCCAACCACTTCCCACCCTAGCAACCGAGCTAACTCCAGCCCCACCTCCAGCACATAACATGTGTCCCAAATAACGAAACTCCTCCACACACTCAAGACACTCACCTGCAAGTTGAACCCTCTCACGCCCAACAATCTCCACCTGCTCTCCCCGACACACTGCACACATGAAATCAGCATCATCTCACAGTCTACCTCTAATACCACTACATCTCTTGTGCAACCACTTATCACAAACACTACACAAGATGGATTACTTCCCACACCCTTGTGGCAAACTGCACATGGCCATTCTTCCTCTCCTCTGATTGTACCGCCACCAACCCTAGATATCATCACTTTTGTTTTTTCTGCATTTACTCTTAAGCCCTTGTACCCCATACCATCTCTCCACTTCTTAAATCTTTCCTCCGCCTTCTTTTCATTCTCTGCAATCAACACCAAATCATCAGCATACTACATCTCCCATGGGAGTCCATCTCTGAAGTCACGTGAGAGGGCTTCAAGTACCATGATAAACAACAAGGGACTCAAAACTGACCCCTGATGCACACTAACATTAATGGAAAACTCATCACTCAAAGCTCCATTCACTCTTAGCTGGGTGCGAGCACCCATGTATATGACCATAACCACCCTAAAAAGCCATTCTTCCAACCCTAGCTTTCTCATTGCCCACTTCACCACCTCTCTAGGGACTCTGTCAAAGGCCTTTTCCAAATCAACAAAAACAAAATACAGTTCCCTTTTCTTTCCAATATATTTTTCCTGAAGCTGTCGAACAATGAATATGGCATCAGTGGTCCCTCTGCCTGGCATAAACTCAAACTGCATCTCATCGATATTCACTCTTTCTCTAATCATACCTTTTAGAACTCTCTCTGTTACTTTCATTATCTGATCTAAGAGCTTTATACCTCTGTAATCTCCCCTTTCCAGGGCATCACCCTTTCCTTTGTACACATTTACAATTAAACTCTTCAGCCAATCATCTGGGACAACACACTCATATATAATCATATTTATCAGGTCAGTGACTAACCTCACCCCTGTATCTCCTGAGGCCTTCAACATTTCGGCAGTCAACCTAGACACACCAGCCACCTTCCCCATCCACATCCTGCCTATTGCCTGACTCACAGTAGCAGCGTCAATCAAAGGCCAAGGGCCAAACACTGGATCAGCTGGCTCCAAACCTTCACTATCATAATCAAACTCCTCATTCAACAATTGGCTATAATGCTCTCTCCATGCATCTATATTATCCTCACTGTTCACCACTACCCTTCCATCATCATTCTTCACACACTGCTCACCTACAATGTCCCAATTACCCCTCTTCACCTGATTTGTCACCCTAAAAATCATTTTTCTCACTTCTCCATGATTTAGATTATCAAGTAAAAGTCTCTGTGACTCAGACTTTGCCCTGTATACCTCTCTTCTACCACTGCGCCTGGCAGCCAAGTACTCCTCCCTGTTACCACAATTCTTCCATTCCCGGAAAAGCCTTTTTTTCTCCTTAACTGCAGCTTCTACACCCTCATCCCACCACCAGGTTACTTCATGTCTTGGTGGGCCTCTTGTCCAACCGCATATTGCATCGGTAACTCTCAAGAGGTTGTTCTTAATGGCTCTATACTGTTCATTAACGTCTCTATCTACGGCTTCCTGTTCAGCCACCACTCTCATCAACTCACTGTAAAAGGCATCCCTTACTGATTGGTTTCCCAACTTCCATATTTTCCTCCTAGGTACATATGTCCTCCTTCTCATCACTCGTTCCTTAAGCACCATGTCACAAATCAACAGTTTGTGCTGCTGCACACACTCCTCGCTTCCTATAACTTTAACATCCCTCACTAATCTCCTATCAACTCTCCTGACCGGAAAATAATCTATCTGACTACTATTTTCCACAGACTCGTACATAATCAACCGGCTGAATCTTTTCCTAAAATGTGTGTTGCACACAATCATGTCCATAGCCTCCCCAAACTCGAGTATTCTTTCCCCTTCTGCATTCCTCACACCATATGCACATCTTCCATGGACTCCTTCATAACCTTGAGCTGCTTCACCCACATGACTACTTAAATCCCCTCCCAGAACCACTACCTCATCATCACCGATACCACTCACTACACGTATTAAATCACCCCAAAATCTATCCTTCTCTACATCATCCAATCTTACCTGTGCATATGCCGCTATAACTGAAATCAATTTTTGCCCAATCAAAATTTTCACTACTAATATCGTATCACTTACTCTCAAAAATTTCATGACACATTCCACCAATTTCTCTGCAAGCAACACACCCACACCCCCATATCCGTCAGTTCCCCCCTGCCAAAACAACTTATAGCAGCAATCCTTCCCAACAATCTTTCTGACTGATCCACCCCTGTACCGGACTTCCTGCAATCATGCCACATCCACCCACCTCCTACTGAATGCCTCAATGACTTCCCCTGCTCTTCCTCTCAAACTTCCCACATTCCATGAACCCACCCTAAACCCCCTGGGTGATTTGCTGTCCTCAGGCTTGTTTTGGTGCTAGTTTTTGTAGTTCATAGTTGGTAAGATAAAGGGGGGTAACCATTCCAAAGGCCTGACCCATTGCACAGACCCAGGTCCAGGCAATGGATCTGGGACCCCTAGCCCACCAGCTTACCAGTGGCTGTGGTAGTAGCCTCGGGGCACCCTGCCAGGACAGCTGCAGGGACACCCTCCAAGTGCAGCTTGGCACTGCAACTGCCCCACCATTATACACCCACAGATAGGGCAGCCTCCTGGGGCGCTACTCCCAGGTTCAGGCCCCTCTCTATTGAGTGGAAGCTTTAGCCTGGGAACCACAATGCCCTGTACCCTCTAGGTAAGGTTCGAGCGCCATCTCGCCCCGGACCCATGATCTATGCCAGCGGAACCCCAGTCAAGCCTCCCCCCAAAGTCCGCCACTAGGTAGCGGGGGCAAAGTTTTCTGGCCGCATACCCTTGCTGGTATCAATCCCTGTAACGTAGTGGGATACGTTGTGTAATATGTAAAGCGCATGTGGTGTAGTGCATAGGATAGTTAGAGGAAATGTTTGGGAGAGTATGCTGGTCTACTCTACATGTTACTGTCACACTGAAAAGGTCAGCAAAGGGGGATGGTTAGGTAGCTAGTGAAACGGGAGCTCCAGCTCTCCCTATCACCAGCATTCCCATTCCCCTCGGGAGTACTACCCTGTTTGGCCCGTGCTACAGCCTCCTTCCTATCAAGTATGAGTAGAAATAAGTTAAATAATTAAATATAATAATTTGTATGAGTGTTTAACATTATCCAGACACAGCTTGAAAGAAAAACTTACAGATGATGTGCTGGAGGAAGAGAGTGACTCTGACTGAAAAAAAAGTGATCAATTTTGTAGGAATCATCTCAATACATAATACAAAAAATCATTAAACAAAACTATGGTTTCAATAATGACAGAGTAACTCACAAACTCTGATGAAGTAGAGCTGTGTCCCATTGCAAATGGTGAGGGAATTGCTATTGAGGAAGTATGCGAGCTTTGCTTGCCCACTACACATTGTGGTGGTGGCATTTCTATTATGGGTGTTGAAGGCCGTTCCTGAAAAAATGGATATCTATTGAGGCTGGTTAGTGGAGGTGATATTCAATCAAATCAAGATTTTCAGGCAGAGAGAACATAATTGGCTAAGTAACTCTGTTGGACAAAGGGAAGGACAGGGAAAATAAGCAGTAGTTTGTACTACCAAGTTGGATGGGACAGTTGGCTCTCCTTAGTCCTGCTCCATCATGCATCTCACTGATAATGGAGTAGAGAGCTATTGTTGAGAGAAGGGATAAATGAAATGTAGATGCAAGAAAATCAACTATTTTGCAATAATTTAATTCAAAATAAAAAAAACTTACTGAGTGCAATGGAGAAGCAGATATTCCCTGGCCCTCTGGCGGAAGTGGCATCTCTGCCTGTTGGACAGCAGTACGGTCGGGGCTGACCTGCACTGCTGTAGGGCCGGGATCTTCTGGGACTTCCTCCGTTAACGCCATATGTGAAGCAGGTGGTGAGGACTGTGGGGTGCAAAGGAGTTAGAAATTACATGGTAAGATATCCAAGTCAATAAATATCAGTAATTCAAATCAAAATGGGAAAAACTCACTGAGTGCAATGGAGAGGCAGACTTTCCCCAGCCCTTTGGCAGAAGTGGCATCTCTGCCTGTTGGACAGCTCTTCAGTCGGGGCTGACCTGCACTGCTGGCTGGCCGGGGTCTTCTGGGCCTCACTCCACTGGTGGTGTTTCTGCGAGTGGGAGCGAGGGCTGTTGATAGGAGAAATGGGTAAATGATATTAGTGAATGTAATAGATGCATATAATTAATCAGTCCCCCATTTCATGTGGGATACTGGGTGGTGCTTGCTTAGTGAATAGTGTTGTATGGAGCTAAATGAATAAATGATGTAACCAAGCACATTTATTTCTGAATTTTGCTCAAACCACTGAAGACAATAGAAATCACTCACTGTGGGAGATGCAGAGGCTGGCTCTCCTGGGCCCTCAGCAAGCCACCTAAAAGGTAGAGGTGGAGTGGGATTCTCTCTGAGCCCAGGTTCTCAGTGCCTCCAGCAGTCTCCCCATTGGCCTGGCCAGGGGGAAGGGGATTCACACCCACGGATTCCTCATCTTCAGTTTCCTGAAGAAAAGTTATTTAATAGGTTTAGCCTGAAAACAATTTCATAATAAACATTTAAGCACAAATGCAGACAGCAGTATTTCAGTGTCAAACAAAAAATACTAACTAAAAGATCTGAGAGGCCCTGGGGGGGAGGGTCATCGAAGGTTGGGTCTTCTGAACCACCAGTAGGACCTTCTTGGCTGGGTGATTCCTCTTTGGCCGTGCTGGCTATTACCTTCACCCCCTCGATGATCCGTGGGAGTTGCGTTGCCTGATCATAATAGCATTGAGCTGTCCCCGGGGTATGAGCCATTGCAGCCGATACGTTCTCTGACTCCTCCCGTGTGATTCCCATGATACTAACATTTGCCCTTGCACTGTATCTTGCAATATGGGAGGAGAAGACCTTCTTGCTCGCTGGGCAGGGAATCTTGAATGTTCGAGCCATTATTTTATTAATCCCAGAGTATGAGAGGGCAAACGTGGCCCCTTGCAATCCATCTTCACCACGGCCATGTGAAGAGATACAGGAAACACGGGGTCCTGCTCTCTCTCAGCTTTCCCCAGTGTTAAAAGTTTCCTGTATTCACTCAAGTAAGTTTTTAGCAGATCATTTTCGTCACTTGAGAAAACAAGGTAGCACTGTTTTCAACTTTTAGCAGATTTATGGTCTGTGATGTGGTATATGAAAAATGGAAAAACAATAAGGAATGATGGCAAATCATATGCAATAACCATTAGCAAGATAATACTCCATCTCAACATTATATCAATAGTCTGCTTACTCATTTGTAACATTTTAAACAAATCACCAAAGTTCTCACGCCACTATTCCCTCCTCTCTCACAATGGGTGAGGAGGCCTCCAGAAGTGAAAAGGTAATAAGTTCTTTGGACCTCCGGGCACTTCTCAATGTTGCTGCCACCATCAGTAGGTTCTGGATGAGGGATGCCCTCTGCACTATCACCAATTCCTCACCCTTTTTCAGTGCCTCCTAATGAGTGTTTTATAGTTAGGGCTTTTAAAAAATAGCCCAGTACTCTGAGGGGAGAATCACTTTTTTTGTTTATGGGCAACCAGTGTGGCTGCCTCAACGCCCTCTTGTTGTCTATACGTTTTTATCCTGTCCCTGGAGCCAATTTGAATTTTTTTTTAATAGAATGACAGAATATTTGTTGCAAACATTTTTTTATTTCTGTATAAAACAAAATATTGTTTTTTTACACATAATATGTATATATTATACAGTAATCCCTCCATTATTCAACGCAATAGAGCCAAAGGCATGTTCGGATAGTGGTCTTGTCCGAATATTGGGCCCTGAAGCTTCAGCACTGGTCATTCATGACCCTAACCTAACCTAACCTAAATCAGAAAACTACCTTCCTACCTCCCTACTGGACATGTATAGCACTTATTTAGGTCCCTTTTCACAAAAATAATGCACAGAAAGCATGAATTAATCGAATTTTAACCAAAAAAATGATGATTTAGAGGTGAGTTCGGCATAGGTGGTCAGAATTTGTCAGCATAGTATAAGTAAGTATTGGACATGGAATTCATCTTTTCTCACATTTTATGCACTAAATTATTGGATACAAAACATCAAATACAGTAAATGATGGAAATTGTTACCAGAAAAATGCTTAGGTTAGGTTAGGTTATGACCGGACATGAAATTCACTGGCATTCACCTTTTTCATAGGTGGTGCACTTACCATGCATGCAAAAATTGAATTGAAAGCAGGAAATTATGATTAACATTTAGGGATTTTTTTTTACACATTTACAGCATGCTGAAAACTGGTTAGATATGAAAATCTTTATGGTAATCATCTTGCATAATAATCAAAGGCATTCACCTTTTTCATAGCTAGTGCACTTAAAACCATGGACTAAAAAAATTAAATTAAAAGTAGGAAATTATGATTAACACAATGTTAGGTTAGGTTAGGTTATGACCGGACATGAAATTCACTGGCATTCACCTTTTTCATAGCTGGTGCACTTAAAATCATGCATGAAAAAATTAAATTAAAAGCAACAAATTATGATTAACACAATGTTTGGTTAGGTTAGGTTAAGTTATGACCGGACATGAAATTCACTGGCATTCACCTTTTTCATAGCTGGTGCACTTATATCCATGCATGAAAAAATTAAATTAAAAGCAGGAAATTAGGATTAACAGAATGTTAGGTTAGGTTGGGTTAGGTTATGACAGGACATGAAATTTACTGGCATTCACCTTTTTCATAGCTGGTGCACTTAAAACCATGCATGAAAAAATTAAATTAAAAGCAGCAAATTATGGTTAACACAATGTTAGGCTAGGTTAGGTTATGACTGGACATGAAATTCACTGGCATTCACCTTTTTCATAGCTGGTGCACTTAAAACCATGCATGAGAAAATTAAATTTAAAACAGGAAATTATGATTCACACATTGTTAGGTTAGGTTACGTTATGACCGGACATGAAATTCACTGGCATT
>JAGKTI010037322.1:0-10916 GCA_018397915.1 Birgus latro | reverse complement strand
TGGATCCATTATGATGTGGCAGGGGTAAACCAGCTTTGCTGTCGGGCCCTGCTGCGGATGTCACTGACTGCACTGCGTGGTTGACCCTCGTGCGGTGTGGTGCGGTGAGGATCTGTCCCTTCTCCCCTTTGGGGCTAAGATGCGAATGAATGTGTATGAGTGGATGAGTAAATTGGTAGTGTGTTGACCTGTCTCGGCTACCTCCCTTTTCTTGGGAGAAGCAGCCTAGGTATATAGATAGATAGATAGATCATCAGTGTTGTATTTTTGTTGGCTGATTAATGTGGATGTGCAACAAGGTTGTGTGATGTCCCCATGGTTGCTCAGTATACAGTATATATGGATGGGGTGATGAGAGAAGTAAAGACGCGAGTAATGGAGAGAGGGATGGCGTTGGTAATAAATGGTGATGGATGGAATATCTCAAATTTGATGTATGCTGATGATGCAGTACTACTTGGAAATACCAGACAAGAGCATGGTAGACTAGTGCAGAGTTTTGTAGATGTCTGTGAGCCTCATGCCTTGAAAGTAAATGCAGAAAAGAGTAAAGTGATGGTTATTGAAAGAGAAGGTGACTCCCAGTGTGATCTTACGGTGGATGGAGAGAGAGAGAATAGAATTGGTGAGAGAGCTCAAATACCTGGACACAGTGATAGAAAAGAGAGGAAAATGTGCAAAAGAAGTGGAAAGTAGAGTGACACATGGAAGGAACGTAGCTGGTGCTATGAAGGCCTTGATAAGAAACAGAGGGTTGAGTGCTGTAGCTGCACAAGGCTTACTTGAAGGAGTGTTCGTACCACCTTTAACATACGGGTGTGAGACTATGATGTGGCATGAAAATGAAAAGTCAAGAGTAAGAGCAGTGAAGATGGGACTTGAGGGGAATGTATGTGGAGTACAGAGAGTGGATTGGATACGGAATAATGCGATTCGTGAAAGATGCGGTGTGAGGAAGTCTGTGGACACCAGAATCGAAGAGTGTGTACCAAGATGGTATGGTCATGTGAAGAGAATAGATGAGAGCAGAGTGGTGAAAAGGGTATATCTGAGCGAATTTGAAGGAGAGAGGAGATGAGGTAGGTCAAGAAGAAGGTGGAAGGATATGGTGGACGAGTGTGTGAGGAAGGGAGGTATGGAAGTTAGTGAGGGTAAGGGACTGACAAGAGATCGAGCTGGCTGGATGAATTTTGTGCAGAGAATTGCTTGACCAGGGATTTGGCACCCCTTTTTAACATGACAGCATTTTGATTAGCTTTATCGGATAAGTATATGTGAAGCTACAGAACATAGTGAAATTTTTTGGCCTGTCAGATGGAGCCGGGATTCTGTGGGCTTGAATGATGAGTGAAGGGATTACTGTATACAGAAATCCTTCATTTGTCGGTATGTGCAGTATCCAGACTCATTCATTATCTGGATACTGGACCTTGGCTCTGTTAAACCATTATCCGAATTTACTTGCTATTATCCGGATGTAAAAGTCCTTGAGAACTTCGGCTGGCCAGCCGATGTGTTCAAACATTCGGTATCGGGTCCGCTGGGTTTGAGCCACGAGCAGAAAATAGCCCATAACCCACAACCAGAACTCAAATGTCCATCCATCCCTGTACTGAATGGTCAAAGTCATGCACATGTCGTATAACTCCCAGTGAACCTCCAGCACCCGAGTAATACAACCGTAACCCACAAGCATTGTCAAAATGTCTGTATGCATCCCCACTGAATGTCCAAAGTCGCACAGCCACCAGACTGTCTTTCCCAACTGCCACCACGCATCGAACACAGACCACAAGCCACGAGACATGTTCAGTTACAGTGGCCGTCTGTTTGTCTACCGAATGTCCAAAGTCGTCTGACCACTGGGAGTTTTCTTTCCAAATAGCCACCATGCATCTAATAGACCACAAGCCTCGTGTAAATGCATGATAAAAGCACCCATCCACCTCTTGACAGAAGGACAAAAATGCTGCCCACAGCCTCGTTTCTCCCCCCCCTCCTGTCCCTCCTTCATTCCCTTCTGGCTCCCCCCTCATTCGCGCTGATAGCACTGACTCGTGAGTATTTAAAGTTTTTTGTGATTTATCCAAATACTGGTGGTTGTATCAAAATTCCAAAGTAACCTTGAGAAAGCTAATAAAATTCTGCATCATGACATGTTCTTAACTCTTGGAAGGTGCTGGCAAAATTTTGCACTAGGATAGTGGGAAATTTTATGGAGGTAAGTTTTACTCTTGAACACTCACTGCATTTTTGTACTTTTACTCATCAGCTTTCTGTGTTTTTATTAGCGTATCTTATAGTATAAACACCAGCAAAGGTGATGGTATACCATTTATACCAATATAACCAATTTCCTGTTGCATGGTTGGCTGTGAATTTTTTTTTTTGGCCTGGGAACAGTTATCACTGTTGTCAGATAACTGATTTTCCAATCATCCTGAGGTTTTTTGTGGATGCTTGTTGTTTAGGATTTTTTTTCCTTGGTGTATAGCATTAATATAGATAATCCTATGTGTGTGTTGATGTCTAAATATGGCAGATTGACCTGAAAATAGTGCCAAAATTAGGAGTGGTACTGTACATACAGTAGTGTATAGGTAGTGTGTTTTTTATTTTCATTTTTTTTTTTCATGGTTTTCTTGGTGTTCAGCATTACTTTGGATATTCCTGTGTGTGTTTTGATGTCTAAATATGGAGACTGACCTGAAAACAGTGCCAAAATTAGGAAAGGTACTGTACATTCAGTAGTGTATAGGTTTTTTTTTTTTTCTCCATGGCATTCTGGTGTTATAGCATTTTTTGGATATTCCTGTGTGTGTTTTGATGTCTAAATATGCCTGAATGACTGGAAAACACTGCCAAAGTAAGCAGAGGTACTGTACAAATAGGTTAGGTTTAGGTTGGAGGTTGGGTATAGGTAGGATCTGGGTATTATTGGGGAATATTGTTTATTATCTGGACATTGCCACTACTCGGACATGCCTTTGTCTCTATTTTGTTGGATAATTGAGGGATTGCTGTATTTCTCCCTCGTGTTAAAAATTTTTGCATTAGAATGATAGAATGATGGTGAAACCACGTAGGAGTTGGGTGGAGTTGCCTTGGCACGTGCAAGGTGATATAACATACAAATCTGCCAGTAGTGGTGCAAATGAAGCCAGTATCCTTGGCAGTGCTGTGGTCTCACTGATCACCTCACCACGGGCCCTGCTAGGGAGTAAGGTTTTTGTGTCCTCTCCCCCTGATGTAATATTTCGTCATTATACAGTATGGTAATCCTCTGATTATCTGACACCGCATTAACTGATAAATGTCAGTGTGCCACTAACCACATGGGAGTAATAAAAAAAATCTTTTATTGTACTACAGTATGGTGAATACAGTATACAGATGGTATACAGTATATTTTATTGTAAAGTACTGCACTCTTCATGGGAACTGGAGTTCGCCATCATCATCATCTTCGTTTAGCGTCCTTCTCTTCCCATTGCCAGGGTTGGACGTGATATGAGTCGTCTCCATCTATCTCTGTCCTCCGCATCTTCTTCTCTTTTATTTAAACATCACATGTCTTCTGTAGCCACTTGCCTCCAAGTTCTCTTTGGTCTTTCCACTGGTCTCCTTCTTTCTACTTCCAGCTCCATAGCCCTTCTCAAAATTATATCTTGCTCTCTTCTGTGCAGTTGACTGAACCATCTCAATCTCATTCTCCCTATCCTATCCTCTATGCTCTCCACTGCACATCTTCTCACCTCCTCATTTGACACCCTGTCTCTCCACTTAACTCTTGCCATATACCTCAGCATCCTGTGATCACAAGTCAACAGGAGCCTCTCCAAATTTGCTGTTAGTGCCATGTCTCTGCAGCATACAGCATAACAGGTCTGATGCAGGCACAGTAGATCCTTGCACGGTGAACCAGCGTTATCCCCTGGTTCATTAACAGACTGGCCAACTCACTCCAGTTTCTCCAGGAGCTTGTGATCCTGGTCCTCAATGCCACCTCTGCTCCGCCCTCGCAGCTCATGGCGTCACCATGGTAGCAGAACTGGTCTACCACCTCCAACACACCACCCTCCACGGCTACCTCCTGTGGTCTCACTACTGGCCCTCTAACACATGCTGGGCACCTGAAGTTCCATCCAGCTCTCCTTACATTCCTGAGTTGTTTTTTCTGTGTTAGAATACTGTAGTTATACAGTGCAGCACATTACAGGCATAGGGTATTTTTAGGGGTTATGCCCTTAGTAGAGGGGTTAGAGGACAGTGGTACTGCACTGTCCAAAAAAATTGTTTACCTGACATGGCTTTGGCCGAATTATGACAGATAATTGGGGATTGCTATTTACATTCCCTGTGTCATTAAACTACTCAAGAACATGGTGATGTGAGTAAGGATGGTGAATATCAATGGTAAGACACAATAAAAGCCAGTATGAAAGTTTTGGCATTGGTTATAATGTAGTGATGTAATTCCTACCTACATGAATCATGGTCTGTACATGACAACTTAGGAGTGTATGGTACATTGCACCCACATTGACTTGTGTTTATGATTTTCTTTGGTTAGTAGTAAGATCCATATTTACTTGTTTAATAAATCATTATACATATACTGTATATATTAAAATACTATATAGATAATGTAGTCCACAAAAATACCTGTAGGGGATGGGGTGAGTTAAATTATGAGCTTTGATGGATAATAAAAATGCGATCAGTGAAATGAGGGAGAATTGAAGGGGGGGGGGGAATGAGAAATAAAGGCAACTGACAAAAGGTGGGCAAAAAGAGATGGCTGTTGTGAATGAAGACATACCTGGCAGTAAGCAAGGTAGAAAGGACACCTTTGTATTCCTGTCTATAGCAGGTGGTTTAGTGGGTAATTAAGGCGCTCCAATCGGATTGAACCAGTGAAGGTTTATATCCAAGGGGTGGTTGGGGTTTATTGCTCACATAATGCCGCTCAGGGATGAGTGAGGCTGGTCACTTTCATCTTAAATGTCCCAACTTGCCTAGCCCCTGGCTCCTGTGATTCTCATGGGACAACACAGGATTAGATGATGGGATGATTCTTAATGTTCCAGATTATGATTTAGGACCATCCCCCCCCCCCCTCAAAGAATCGAGCTTAACAAATGCAGGAAACATTTTCATTGATGTATGTGTCTTTGTGCTTGTTTAATTGGTCACCTGAACATCCGAAGCAAGCGGAGGTGACCAAGTATTTTTTTTGGTCAGTTTTCTTCTGCACATTGAAAAAATTCCCATTTAATTGGTTTATTTAAATCTAGTACTGTACCATATGATCAAGCAAATATTCTGCCTTGCTGTAATAAGTATGTAAAAATTCAGTATACTGCACAGTAAAAGTCCTCTCATTTGGTATCTTCAGGACCAAGCAGGTGCTGTAAGAGCAGACACTGCCAGATGACCAGGAAAACCTGCCAGAAAGTTACTAGCAATTATGGCCGGTCTCACCAATGCTATCACAATGTCTAGCAAGTATTATTGATCAACCGTAAGCACTAAATATTTAATAAACAACTTATATATAATGTACGGTATGTAATGATACAATACACATGAACTTACCATTACCTAGGTGTATTTACATTTGTACACCATAAAATAAAATGACAAAGTTTCCAAACTTTTAAAAGGTCCTGCTCACAAAGCCAGACAGTCACAACTCATGATGGTTGATGGTGCATTCACTGTTGGCGAGCAGAATTCATCAAAAGTGCTAAGCTCAACTTTAAGACGCAGTAAACAATAGATGAACTGTTCAAACTTTTGCATTAAATTGAACTTCAAAGTGCATTACATATAGAAGAAAATCTAATATTTATTGGTGCTAAATTATTATGAAAAGTGCTAGATCTAGCACCAGCAGCGCCAAACTAGCAAGTATGGTTGCACGGGTGCAAATCGGCTCTGCATATGTGCCGGAAGAGCAGAGAACTTTCGTAATGGGACTGTACGAAAACTGCCGAAAGACCGGAAGTGCCATAAGACCAGTTGCCGAATGAGAGGACTTTTACAGTAGGAGGTGGGGAAAAAATTAAAATCACCTTTAAAAGTGGGATAAAATGTTTATTTATGGACCAATTTTGCTCAGATTTTAACTGGAGATCCCGTTGAGTTTGGCACTTAGGAAGGATGTCTAAAGTCAGAGATTCAGACCACCAGGTAACCCAGTAGGCTTATATTTTTGAAAGTCTGCAAAAATCTTGAAAAAAATCACTAGTAAAAGTGGGATAAAATACTTGTTTATGGACCAGTTTTGCTCAGATTTTCACTGGAGATTTCTCTAAGCTTGGCACATATGGGAGCAAGCGAAGGCTTCCACAGAGTGGAACACTGACAACTGAAACGAGGTGGCCACTGTCTTAATTTCAACACATATTTTTCAAGACAAGATGGTGGCCACTACACTCAGGTGACCAGTGTTTCACCAGGTGGATGCCATCACTTGATATTATTTTGGTGGTGTTGCTTGGTCTGTATGGACCATCACCTCTGAGTGATGGTCTGTGCAGAATACACCTATGTTTGCCTTTGTGTTTTTCAGTGTGTTGCAAATATTATATTAACCTCAGTGGGGTACTTCTGAAAAGCCTAGTATTCCGCTAGATGGCTCTTTGCTTTGGACAAACAACATTCCCCGCGCTGTTTAAAAAGCATATTTTTCTTTGTCAAATATCTGCATTGTTGTGTGAAACTGTGAATCATAGTAATGTCATATACCGTAATATAAATAATACAGATAGAACATGTATATATAACATAGAGTGAATTGTTTATATTTATCGTAAACGGAACTTAAAATGTCATTGATGGCATTTGATGGCAACCCGCCCCTTCAGTGGTCCTATATTATTTTATTTCTGCTACATTTAGTGCAAGTTTGGTTCTTAATACATAGTTTGTTCAGACTGTAAATTATGCCTAGTGGATATTTTGACTCAGTCTCTAAGTGGGCAGAAATTTAATGTTAAGTAATTACTGGAACTCACCATTTTCTTCACTCCCTTCATGCATGCGCACCACAAGGCAGTCCCGTGTTGCTCCTCATATCCTCCAAAGCAATTACAGTGCCTTACTTCATATGACCTAACCAGACCACAAGTAGTCTAAATTGTATTATTTTAAGCATTAGTCCTCATGCGTTTGTTTTGAAAACAAATCTCTCGTGAAAAAAAAAGTGAACATGGGACTGTCTTTCAGTGCGCATGCATGAAGTGAGTAGAAAAATGTTGAGTCCCAGTATTTACTCAACATTAAATTTCTGCCCACATACAGACTGAATGAGTCAAAATACCCACTAGGCGTAATTTACAGTCTGAACAAACTATGTACAGTATTAAGAACCAAACTTGCACTAAATGTAGCAGAAATTAAATAATATAGGACCACTGAAAGGGCAGGTTGCCTTCAAATGTCATCAATGATATTTTAATTTCCGTTTACGATAAACATAAACAATTCACTCTATATATATACGTGTTCTATTTGTATTATTTATATTACGGTATATGACATTACTATGATTCACAGTTTCACACAACAGTGCAGATATTTAACAAAGAAAAATGTGCATTTTAATCAGCGCGGGGAATGTGTTTGTCCAAAGCGAGAGAGCCATCTAGCGGAATACAAGCTTTGAAAGCACCTCATTATAATCCTAATGAGGGGAAATATACCATAAATTTCTTCGACAGGCTTTGTTTTTTTATTCCAGAATCTTTTAGATATTATACAGATATTTTTCCTTCATTCAGTAGTGGTATTCAAGGTGACTCCACCCTACTCTATTTTGTACACCAAGCCTCTTAACATTGTACAGTACCTTGTTTAAGTGAATTATTTTATATGTTTTCTTTGGGCTTTTACTATGTGGTGTCGATATAATTTTCATTAGTCAGACAGTTATGAAATTTCTTCATTATCACCAGCATTGATGGTGGGAATGCAGTTGGTCCTGCTAATAATGCTGCTTCATCTGTCACAGCCATGGAGGTTAGTCATAGTCTAGTTACAAGTTTTTAGTAAGCCTAATTTCTTATCTGTTTCAGACATTGTTGTTGTGTTGGTCAGATGCACATTATAAATTTGATAATATTGAATTTAGGTTTGAAGAAATTCTCACTGCAACTTCAGTACACTTTGTTTACTTGAAGCTTGCAGCTGAAGCCTGTTCCAGTTCTGTTGCTTCATTTGCTTGGCTGTTGGAATGAATGGCATTGCAGTCTTCAAGATAGCCTCATTATTTTTTATTTTTTTATTTTTTTTCCCCAGATGCAAGTCATATGGATTCAGTAATTGAGTGATAATCTCGAACAAAACCAAATTAGCAGGTGTTTGTATATGGGACTCATTTGTAAAGATGACGTAAATATCATCCAACCTTACAGTGTCTCTAGTGCATCAACCACTTGCCAGTTTGTTCCTGGAGTTATGATGACACATACTGTTCCTGAGAAATGATGCGTGATTTTTATTTCCATTCATCCATCATGCAATCCTACGTTGCCCCATGAGGAGCATAGGAGCCTGGGGCTAGGCAAGTTGGTCCTGACATTTAAGATGAGAGTGACCAGCCTAACTTATTTATTCATTTTTAATCAGTAGTTACAGTTCCTGAGTGAATTCTGTGTTCTGCATAACAATATAGTTTAAATACATTAAAGTACAGAAGCAAAGCTTGGACCTTGTTAAAAGGATGCAAGTCAAAAATGAGAGCAGGAAATGAGTTATTTGAGAGGGTCATGTGAAATTATATGAAGAGACATGTGGATGTTATTAAAGTGCTAAGAAAAGTATGAGATAGTTTGACCATGTGAAGAGGATGGAAAATGAGTGGCTGATAGGAGAGAGTATGTGAGTGAGGTGAGGGAGGGTATACCAGGTTTGGAGGGATTTATGAGAAAGGGAGATGTTAATTGGAGGGAGGGCAGCCAGGTGTAGAGGACAGGATGGCATGGAGGCAGTTTGTTTGTGGCTATGCCTAATGGGATTAAGGTGCCTGGCTGTAGATAGATAGATAGGTAGAACATTCAGCAAGTCAGCCATAAAATCCAAGATGAGTGTAACAGTAGGCTGTGTGGGATTGATTATATTGATGTCATTCAGCACCTCAACAGACTATACATACCAGCACTGCTTCTCCATAGCTTTCCTGTGGGAGAGTTCTTCGGAAGGGACAGGGCATCAGCAGAGTAGAGGGTAGAATGGGTTGCATCCCTTCTGTTACTTGACAGTCATTGAAGATGGTTCTGCTGCATTGGTGCTTACTGTATGAAGCATGTAGTCATGGATGGCTTATTCTTTGTAATGAGTCTGGTAACTTTGAAGTCTTGAATGGGAACAAGTAACATTTTGTTTGTTAGCTTTTTCATGGTTGTGAGTTTTTCCTTTTAGTTTCTGTATTTTATCCACCAGAGATATGATTTGGGAAACTGGGTTAGTTTGATGATTATGGGTGTATATAAGTATCTTTTCCCTTAACTTTGTAAGTAGTTTTAATGGCTGCTTCATATCCCTTCTTTTGGAAGTCTTACCAGTACTGGTGGATTATTGCTAAATGTGAATCCTGTGCTGTGATCTATTAGAGCAAAAGTAATTCTCTTGTTTGGATGGCGAGTAAAATACTCTTTTTCTGACTATAGACCCGACATCATCCCGTCCATAGGTGAGAAGATGTCAGGATAATAATGATTATGTTGATGATGATGTTTATATTGGGCCACACTTGGTTCTTCCCTCATATTGTTTCAGGATTACTGTAATGAAAGCAGATGTTAAAGTTTGCTGTACTGTTATATATAGTAATGCATTGGATGATTTACATTAAGTGAGTGGATGGTGAGCATGAAGTGTTATGTGCACAATAAAGCCCAGCAATTTTGTGTACATGAACCCTAATGGGTCACATCCAGTACAGCACAACTTGTCTGCTACGTATCCTTTTGAAGTATCCAAATGAGTAGATGGTGAGTAAGGCACCATTGTACCACAGTACCATATGATGCTTAAAATTTTTGTACAAATTTATGACATGTTGTAATACTGTATTTCCTTCTTTAGGCTGCTGAAGTCAAAAAGAGCAAGGAAAATGATGACAAGAACTTCATGAACATCACCTCAGGCAGTTCCTCACAAGCATTGCCTCCATTTAACCCAGCACCTGTTGATGAGCCAGATTCAATAGATTCCTCTTATGATTACACAAATGGCCCCTCCAACTTCCTCAGTCAGTTCCTAAACCTAACATCAGCAGCAACTCCACACTCAGGTAGTGATGTGGTCTGCAGTTTATTTTTACAGAGCCATTCGTTGCATGGGTGAAGTTATTAATTTTCTCATTGTTTATCTGTTAGTTGAAATACTGTACACTGTAAATCCTCACTATCCTGAATCACATTAATTTGGGGAAGGCTTATTCTGTTTAATGTAAAGTCAGACATTAGCAAATTCTTACAGATGAGAATTTCTTTGGATATATTGTACGTTCAGTCCAAGATGTTTAGAAACTGTTTGAAACAGTTATATGTCACAAGACACTGTAAAAATAAAGTACTGTATGCATGCTAATAGGATTAACTATGTGCACGATAATAGAGTGAATAGTGCAGAAAGCAGTTCAGTATACATTTAAGCATTGGCTAGTCCGGTTTTTTCGTCGGTGTAAGAGGAAAAATCAGTTAGTCTTAAACTACCTTAGAAAGCAAAGGCGTAATATGGCAAAGTTCAGCTCCATGGATCACATGGAGCCAGAATTCCGGGGGGCTTGAAAGCTGAGTGAATGGGAGTGTGACTCATTCAGTTGGGCAAACTTTTTTTTATTTTTTTTTAAGGCTCTCTGGATCCTACCTCACCCCACCTGTGGGAAAGGTTTGGATGATTATATA
>JAGKTI010037321.1:0-10916 GCA_018397915.1 Birgus latro | reverse complement strand
ATGTAATGAATCTTCTTGCTGAACAGTATACCCCAAAGTGTCTCAGAGCTGCGATATTGCCTGAAGAAAGTAATAAATCAAAATCTTGGTCAAATAATGGAATATACACATATCCAGAAAATACACTACATTCCCGAAATATCAACCTTTGTGCAAAAGATTCAATGGAAAACGTAGTTTTGGACCAGGCAAAATTAGATGTGAAAATTATCCTCAGTCAGAAAGTTTCTCACCAAAATCATAAAACACTGATATACGCAAAGAAACATACAGCAAGAGTGACTCCTTATTCCTGCATAACGTACATGATGCCAGAACCACCCGACTCCCAACTGCTGGCTTTACTAACAGACGCTTCCTCCAACAAGCTAACACAATACTTCCTCGTCCACGTCAGAGACACCGTTGAGGCTGAACGCTTCCTTATGGATCAACGCCTGGGAAAGGAGCAAAACATGGCAGCCATCATCCCACAGACGAATCAGAACAATACCTACTGGCGTGTATCAATTCGCCAGCTCTTGCACCCTTCAGGCTCCCCAAAAGTTCTCAGTGTAAACAAATGGTCCAGTGACACAGGCCTAACAAATACCAATGACATATTCCCAGATCAGATGGCTAATTTCTATGGAACCAAACTTATTGGCTCCGCTTTGCACTGCAAGCCATATGTGGACTATGAGATTGTTGAAGGATCCAGGGTAGTGATACCGAAACCATCAACTGACATCAACACCCTGGATGTAATCGCTTACAAACTGAACTTCACCTACGACATCGTCATGCCCGCTGATGGTGAATTTGGTGTTCTCAAGGATGATGTGAGTATTGGGAAGTCTCTCTCTCTCTCTCTCTCTCTCTCTCTCTCTCTCTCTCTCTCTCTCTCTCTCTCTCTCTCTCTCTCTCTCTCTCGTCAAGGGTCCTCTGCTTCATTAATCATTTTCTGATTACAGTTTTAACACGTGAACTTTGCTGTTGATAACTTTAGTGTTTTATAGTACTCGATTTTCCTTTAACTTTAATATTATAACATTTTTAGCACATTTCGATCTATATCGTTTCAATACTAGCGTAAACTGTTGTCAGTGCTTTTAATATTGACTTCCTGTAGGCATGGTGGTCTGCTGACACCGGACAATGGTAAAATGTCAAGCAATTTAAATATAATAATTTTTTGGCTTTGGTTTTACTACTCAGTACCTTTGAATTTCGTCCCAGACATGACGGGTCTTTTGTATTTACTGTATGTGCAGTTTTTGAAGAGGCAGTTACGTCACATACAGCATGTAGTTAAGCTCAGTGATTCGTTTATTAAGGGAAATATTGTCAAAACAAGGGCTCACATCGACAAGTTATCTTTCATCCTACGTTCTAATGTCTGAAAAATTAATCGCCGTATGAAACAACATAAGTCAAGAGTGACAGGAGTGGAAGTGAGTTATCTGAAAGGATCATGTGGAAAAATACACAGAGAAACAAACGAGGAAGAGAATGAGGACTGTGGTGTTGATGTGGATGTGTTGGAAAACATTAGAAGTACTTTGAGATGTTTTGGCCATGTACCGTACAGAGAATGCAGAATGCTTGTAAGTGAAATAGAGAGGGGAAGAGGAAAGGGAGACAGAAGATAAGGTCCGGGATGAGGTGGAAAGTTTTAGGACTGAGGGAAGTTGGGTTGAAGAAAGGACAGAACGATGACGGAGTACAGGATGACATGGAGGCGATTTGTTTGTGGCCATTCCCTCGGGATTAGGCTTCTGGCTATAGCAGGATTAATAAATGAATGGATAATGCATGCCTCTGCATGAAAATAATCATACACACTGAGGTGAAATGGGCAATTTAGCATCGTCAAAATTTCAGGAGCGTAATGTATACTACCATCCATTGCACCATGCGAATGGAAAGATTGACAGTTTCGAAGTTAATCAGGTAATCTAATTATCACTAAGCATTTTTGTATTCATGGCCCCTTTGAGAAAGAACAAAAATTTTCATAATGCATTAAGTATAGTACCACTGTTTTTGTCAAGAAAACCATGTGTGAGTGTGTGTGTGTGTGAAGATAGATATAAACTGGTAGACAGATAGGCAGAAAACAGATAAATGAATAAATAGACATAATGTGTGTGTGTGTGTGTGTGTGTGTGTGTGTGTGTGTGTGTGTGTGTTTATGCAAGGAAGAAGGAACCAAAGGCCACAGGCCTGCATACTGTTCCTTCAAAGAAAAAGCAAAATCAAAACAAAAGAGAACCAAATTCAAGATCCGTTCATTTCGAGATGCCTGGACACACTGGTTTGAAAGACTGGAGATCATAGGAAGTAGGAAATACAGACAGAGGAAGACAGTTCCAGAGTTGACCAGTTGCATAAATGAAGGACTGGGAGTAACGGTT
Source organism: Birgus latro (assembly GCA_018397915.1). Classification (NCBI taxonomy): domain Eukaryota; kingdom Metazoa; phylum Arthropoda; class Malacostraca; order Decapoda; family Coenobitidae; genus Birgus; species Birgus latro. The sequence continues at coordinate 8,520 of JAGKTI010037321.1, read as the reverse complement.
AATTCTTGCATTAGAGAGTTGGACAGAAAAGGGATGAGAGTTTGTTGCTAGACGGGTACTACGTGCCCGTCGTAGAGGTGGAGGGATGCAAGCAGACAGTTCAGAGGAACAGTGGCCGTTGAAGTAGCGATAGAAGAGAGATAAAGATGCAACAGTGCGGCGAAGAGACAATGGTTGAAGGGAATCAGTAAGAGGAGGAGAGTTAATGAGACGAATAGCCTTTGACTCCACCCTATTGAGAAGAGCTGCATGTGGGGAGCCTCCCCACACATGAGAGTTGTACTCCATACACGGGCTAATAAAACTCGTGTACAAGGTCAACAACTGTGCAGGGGTAAAGAAAGTTCGGAATCGGCTTAGCACACCTAAACTCTTGGAAGCAGATTTCATAAGAGATGTAATATGTTCTTTCCAAGACAAATCCCGAGAGAATGAAACCCCATGCATTTTCAAGGATGATGCAGGACATAACTGTTCATTATTAAACATTAGTGGGTAATCCTGAAGAAGATTTTGTCGGGTTGATAAGTGTAATAACTGAGTCTTTGATGCATTAAAAATAACAAGATTATTTTTACCCCAATCAGAGATACGAGCCAAGTCATACATTAGGTGTGCCATAGCCTCATCCCTTTTTGGTTGAAGTAACTGCTGAGATGGACGTTGCAGAAACCGAATGGAAAGGTGAAGGGTGGAATCATAAGCATATGAGTGGATAGGGTTAGATGTACAGCTTAGAAAGTCACTGATGAATAAAAGGAAGAGAGTTGGTGATAGGACAGAGCCCTGAGGAACACCACTGTTGATAGGTCTAGGAGAAGAACGATGGCCGTCTACAACAGCGGCTATAGAACGACCAGAAAGGAAGCTAGAGATGAAGGCAGAGATAGAAGGATAGAAACCGTAGGAAGGCAGTTTGGAAATTAAAGATTTATGCCAGACTCGATCGAAAGCCTTTGAGATGTCAAGTGCAACGGCAAAGCTTTCGCCAAAGTCCCGAAAGGAGGATGACCAGGAGTCTGAAAGGTAGGTGAGAAGATCGCCAGTGGAGCGTCCCTGATGGAACCCATACTGACGATCAGAAAGAAGGTTGTGACAGGAAGGATGCTTTAAAATTTTTCTGTTAAGGATTGACTCGAAAACTTTTGATACGCAGGATGTTAAAGCAATTGGACGATAGTTAGAGGGTTGGAAATGGTCACCCTTCTTTGGGACTGGCTGAATGAGAGCAAACTTCCAGCAAGAAGGAAAGGTACAAGTTGATAGACAAAGGTGAAAGCGTTTACCTAGGCAGGGTGTAAGCACAGAAACAGTTTTTGAGGACAACAGGAGGGACTCCATCAGGCCCATATGCCTTGTTAGTATTGAGGCCAATGATGGCAGAAAATACATCAGCTGAAGAAATTTTGATGTCAGTCAAGAGGAAGTCAGAGTGGGGAAGTGATGGAGGAATAGCACCGGAATCGTCTAAGGTGGAATTGGAGGAGAAAGTCTGAGCGAAGAGATCTGCTTTATCAGTAGAAGAAATAGCTATAGAGTCATCAGAGTAGAAAAGAGGAGGGAAGGATGATGAGGTAAAGTTGTTAGAAAGGTTTTTGGCAAGGTGCCAGAAGGAGCGAGAAGAATTCGAGTTAGTGAGTTGAGAACATTTAGCACGGATGAAATTATTTTTAGCAAAGCGAAGAACAGACTTAGCACGATTCCGGGCAGAAATATATAAAAGATGTGATTCGGGGGTGGGTTGGCTCCGGTACCTCTTATAGGCCCTCTCCTTGTTACGGACAGCATTAGAACAAGCGTGATTAAACCAAGGCTTTCTTGCATTAGTCAGAGGATATGAGAAAGGAATGTATGCTTCCATGCCCGAGAGAATAACCTCCGTAATGCGTAAGGCACATTCAGATGGCTCCCGGCCATGGAAGCAATAATCATTCCAAGGAAAATCAAAGAAGTACTGCCTGAGGGCCTCCTAATCTGCAGCTCCAAAGTGCCACAGGCGGCGTTTCTTTGGAGGGTCCACAGGCCGTACCGGAGTGATAGGACAGGTTAAGGTAATAAGATTGTGATCGGAGGAGCCCAACGGAGAGAAAAGATTAACAGTGTAAGCAGAAGGATTAGTTGTTAGGAAAAGGTCATGTATGTTGGAACTCTCTCCAAGGCGGTCAGGGATACGGGTAGGGTGCTGTAAAAGCTGCTTTAGGTGTGTGTGTATGTGTGTGTGATTTTAAGCATACGTTAACCTAAAAATTCTGGCAAGTTCTGTTGTTCCTCGTATTTTGTACAAACAATGACAGTAAAGACCGGCGTGTTTCATGGCATTGTACAGAACATGCTGAAGGAGAAATATGGCTTGCTTGTACAGCTTCTTATTATATATTAATTTAGGTGACATAATTAATGTCCATGCATAGAGTGATGAGCATTATCTCAAACGTGTACCCTCATATTCAGGTAATTATGTGCTGGAAAACACAGCAGCTCCATCATACTTTGGCTGCACCAGACACCGACAACAAACGAGCATTAGTTGCATTAAACTCTAACTCCACCAAAAATTAGTTGCACCAAATTAATATATACTAGCTCCAGCATATATTAACTGCATCAAACAATAGTTGCACCAAACAAACATTGGCTGCACCAGACTTTATCTTCACCAAACATTATGGTTGATGTTGTGTTCAGATAAGCCAACCCTTCCTTGTACTTTTGGTCATGACGCATAAACATGGAAATTCAGTTGATCCCATTATTTTCATACTTCTGTTACTCGTCTAAAAGAGTAACTGGAATGGGAAGATGGATGACACTGAGTTTAGATAAATCAAATGTCTTGCATAGCCATGGAACGAGAAAATCTTTTTGTTCTGGACCTCTCCTTTGTTAATCTCAAGGCCAATCGAATAGTCATGGATGATGTCGACTTCGGACGAGCCACCTTCTCTGTATGCCTGGTCACGGTACATGATAGAGCAAATTCACTGGATCCTGCTGGTGTTCTTGTTGATGCTCTATCTTCGTCAAGCACTCGGAAATTATTACAAAATGCTGGAAGCTTGTCTTCTTCTCAATTAAAGTTTTAAGGATATGGCCATGAGTCCTGAAACAGCCTCCTCCTTCATTCTCGGGACAAATGAATCAATGTTATAGGTTACGATGAATTTCAAGTCATTAAGTACTAGGAAACATGTCAGTGAACCCCATCATTCTCAGTCTGTATGGACTTTTCTCTCTTTACACTGATTTGCAAAATGTGTTTCTCTCATCAAAGTCATTCCTCTAGCCTGGCCATTATTCAGAAGCGAGTCAGTTCACCAGATCCTATCGTGTATAGTCTCTCATATTCGGAGCTTGCTTTCCCTTTCACTGTAGTAGTTTTAAGTCCCTGGCAATAAATCCCAGCAAGAAGGGCCATTGTTTTGGCGTGATGGGCGATGATGAAAGGCAACTTCTCCTTCTGCTTAGCATAAAAGAGAATTTACCATACTTCTTTCACCTTAACGTAGACCATATTTACCATACTTCTTTCACCTGAACGTAGACCAGATATTCATTTTTCGGCTTATTTCACGTAGCTTAGTTGCCGAAGACAGTACTACGCTTTTCTATTGCACTTCATCGTGAATAGTACCCTATTTCAGTATTAACCTGTTGTTACAAATCAGCGCTCGAAATAAAGTGATGGGAATTTTATACCAAGGAAAAGTAAAAAAAAAAAAAATGTATAGATCCCATCATTCTCTACCTGTCTCGTCCATTCCCAGGGCCACTGGACTGGAGTAATGGGTGACGTTGAGTTCGGCCGAGCAAACTTCTCCTTAAGCCTAGCCATGCTTGAGGAGCGAGTCAGTTCATTGGATCCTACCAAAATGTACTCCATGGACGCCCTCACCTTCATCACAGCCAAAAGTCCCCCGAGTTCGACCTGGCTGAAGCTCGTCACTCCTTTCCAGCGTACGTTAAAGTAGGATGTTTGTATCTATCCGCTGCCAGACACTTTAATCCCGGAGGGAGTGGCTACAAAGAAATCGCCTCCATGTTGGCATGTTCCCTGCCATTTCACTGGCCTCCTCCCAGCTCATACCCCCTCTTTCATATACCTCTCCACTCCATCCGTCCATCTCATCCTTGGGCTCCCCTTCCCTCTCCCCCACATACACTCTCTTCGTTAGTCTCTCGCTTTCCATCCTCTTCATATGGCTAAACCGCCGTAGTGTATTTCTACTAATGCTTTCTATCACATCCACATCCATACCACAACAACCTTTTCACTTCCTCATTTGCCAGTCTGTCTTTCCATGTAACTCATCAGGTTCCTTTCAGATAACTCATTTTCACTGCTCTCACTCTTGACTTGTGTCCTTCCAACAAGGTCCAAGCTTCACTTTCATGCATTAGAGTTGGTATCACAATACTATCATGCAGCGACAATCTTACTTCCATGCTCACTTCCCCATTTCTTATCGCTACTTTCAAAGAACCAGCAACCTTTTTTCCTTGTTGTACCCTTTCAAACACTTCGTCCTTCAATCTCACATCCTTACTCATCGCATCGCTCTTGCCTTACGATTCTCTTGGACTTCTACGATATGTTCAGTATATATGATGAGACCAGATCTGTTAACATTATACTGTATATCTCGATTTTCAAAAAGCATTTAATAAAGTTCCCCATAAGAGATTACTTCAGAATTAAATGTGCATGGGTTCAGACGAAATGTACGCGGGCTGATCGATAATTAGCTAACAGACCGTAAACAGACGGCCGTAATAAATGGTAAAGAGTCGGACTGGAAAGATGTTACTAGTGGTGTGCCACAGGGCTCAGTACTGGGTCCTATTCTGTTTTTAATAAACGTAAATGATATAAATGAGTGTTTAATTTGTAAAATAACCATATTTACCGACACATCTTTATAGAGGCAGGCAATACCGAGTGACCTAGACTGACTGTTTAATTGGGCCAAACCTGGCAGATGGACTAATATTAGTAAATTCAAAGTGCTAAACATTGGAAGTAGAATTGGAAAAGCAACTTACACCATGAATAAGATTCAACCAGATAATGTCAGTGATGAAAAAGACTTAGGAATTATTATAACAAATTATCTTCAGCCAAGCAGACAGTCTATGGAGGCTGCTAAGAAAGCCAACAAATTAATCAGATTCATTGGTAAAGCATTCGAATATACAGTAAATCTAATAATATGATCCTCACCTTATATAATTCTCTAGTTCGCCCACATTTAGGGTATTGTGTCCAGTTCTGGTCACCTTATTACAAAAAAGGTATAAAGAAGCTTGAGAGAGTACAACGAGGGGTGACCAAAATGATACCTAGCCTGAGAACCAAACCATACGAGGAGCGTTTAGAAGCCCTGAATCTCTTCACCTAATTAAATGCAGATTACAAGGAGATTTAATTCAAGATTTTAAATATTAAAAGGGCACGATATCATGGCTGCCGATAAATACTTCACAGTTGATCACTTGAATTATACTATAGGCAATAGGAACAAAATTATTGGCAAATGATTCTAGTTGCATGAAGTTAAACGTTCCTTCTTTATGCAGAGTTCTAAATATGTGGAACAGGATATATATCAGAGCCCAGATCAATTTATTAAATGGAAATATAGTATAAGCACAGACTCGGATATGCAGAGATATCACTGAGTTAATGGTCACTACTCTTACTTTCGACTTGTGATGGGCTGTGGATCACTGAGGGTCCCTGTTAGTTAAGTGACCACCACCAGGATTTTTGTTTAATGTACCAGGGGTCACTGCTTCAGGAGGAAACTTGTGTACTTGTCCTGCATGAGAAAGTTCCTTGTCTCAGTGGAGTGAATGGAACTGGGGCCTGATTGACTACTGCCTACCTTAAAAGTGCCAGGCAAGGCTGCCACTTCACCCCTGAACTTCCACACTATGCACTGTGCAATTTCTACACTGTGTCTAGAGATGCCACGTTGACTTACCGTACCAGTACATAGCGTTGTGCTATAGTTATTTATTATTTGATTATTCATTTAACATTACTACATTGTCTTTCGGGTTATTGAAACTAGTAACTTACAGATAAAGTATTGTAGAATGTAACTTTTCCTATTCAGTCTTTACTATGAAATTTCCATGTCAGTTTTTCCATGGTGCTCGTGGTTTCTCTCATTTTTTCATGCCACTTTTGACTAGAGGATTTGGAGGCGGATGGAGCCTCCTTATCCTTCAGCACGTAGAATTAGATCTCATAGTCATAGCCTATTCTGTAACAAATAGCCTCGAAAGGACCATAGGGTCTGTTGCTGTTTGCTTTCCTTTGTACACTACCCAACTCCTTAAATGCACATTTTCCATTTCCTCATCATCCAACCTCACTGTACATTCAATAACTTCATTTCTATCGACGACCATAACTTTACTCATCGGTACTTTCACCTTTAGATTCCGATTTCCGTTTCATACACATTCTCCCAAACTCTTTCACCAAGCCTTGCAGCTCCCTTTCATCTTCACTTAACAATACATCTGTAAACCACAATACAGAAAGGTTCCAAACGCTTCTCTCTCTCATTAGGGCCACTCCAACATCCGCTGCCCTACCTTGCATCTCTTTTATAACCCCATCCATATACAGTTGAACAGCCATGGAGACATGACACATCTCTGTTTCAATCCAACATTCAGATAGAAATAAACACTCAGTTCACTATCCATTCACTGCAGCCTTAGCACCCTCATACAGACTCTTCACGGCATTCAACAACGTCCCAATTACTTCATATATTCTTAATATTATCCACATTCCTTGTCTATCCACTCTGTCATATGCTTTCTCTAGATCCATGAAAGCTGCATACAGCTACTTCTATGTTTATCATTTCCTTAAAGTGTTCTCTTCATCTGTTCACTTTTTCTCCCTTCTCCACCGTCAATTTACCAGTTTTATCTTTCACTCCCTTATTAACTTCTTTATGACCCTATCTACCTCTTTTTACTAAAGGGAATGTAAGAAACTGTTCTGGAAAGAACAGTTTCTTACATTTCCTCTAGTTTACACTCAGATTCTTTCCACATTCTTCAACCGCTCTCTTCATACTCTCTTTTACTTATCTTTTCACCACTCTCTTCCTCTTTACAAATATCACCCTCTTCCATCTCTCACCTTCCTCCTTGCCTCTGCTTCCCATCCACTCATTATATGCTTTCATCTTTTGTGCACATGTCTCGCCTTATCATTCCACCTTGCACCCCCCTTTCGTCTTCTCTTCACCCCACACACACCATATCACATGCTGCACAGATTTCTTCTGCGTATATCTTGCACGCACTTTTCATCTCCCCCCATCTGTTCCAAAACATATGTACCCAATTGTTCCTCGACTTCTCTTGTAAAACCTACCCTTTTCCATCCTCTCGCAACCTTTCTACCCTTCTTGTATGGACTACTTTCTTCTGTCGTTCCCTCCTTGCATTCCTCCATTGTACCTGAAACATGAGTTTCATCACCAACAAGGGGTGGTCAAAAAGTCCACTCCCCCAACCTCTGTATGCCCTAGCATCCATTGCATATATTCTCATTCTCTCAACCACACACACATAATCAATCATAACCTTCCATTCACTCAGTTCAACACCCATCCTTTTCATCATTCGTCACATATAGGCTACCTGTGGATCATTTTGTTCCTAAAGAGGGTATTGGCTATCACCAACCCCATCCCTGCACGAATGTTCACTAGAGCACTGCCATTCTCACTGACTTCCGTAGGCACACTCTGTCATGGCTCCTACATTATTATAATACAATACACAAATAGCATAAACAGCATGGGAGGCTAGAAAGTGAGAGATAAGGAAATGGAGAGATTGCAAGGTGTTACCTGACCAGCTTGCAATAGGAAGTAACAGAGTTTACACTTTTTGTACTGCGGGAAGCTGACATACATACATACACACACACACACACACACACACACACACACACACATACAGTGTTCTAGAATGTTCTATGGCATGCATAGTACACGTGACAAGGCTTTCCTTACACAAGAAAGGAAGGGACCAGATTCAGGTTTGCGAGAGTGAGCAGAAGAGGAGGAAGGAGGAGCACAGTGGGGAAACAAGAGGAAGGCTCCGAGAGTTAGCTAGCATATAACCGCTCTCGCATTAATACATTCTTGTGTTATACACACTGAGTAAATGTTGAACTTCCCTTTGAAGAGAATAAAAACTATGATCAGTCACGATTCATCTTTAACTTCTCCCTGAGGTTATATTTACAACATATTCTCCTCCACAACCAAGTATAGAACTACAACCGCCTTCGACCACGGCTACAACTACCCCACTCACCAACAACTCAGTCCACCTTCACATTCCCTCCTTTTCCTTTCATATCGCTGATGAAAAACACTCTCTTATTCCTTTCAAACTTGTCCGTGCATGCTTCCACATTTGCCCAGAACTCTTCTTTCCCTCTGCTTGCACGATCCTGCATTGGCGCATACACATACGCAG
>JAGKTI010037320.1:595-10916 GCA_018397915.1 Birgus latro | reverse complement strand
ATTAATGTGTTTTAGTCACAGGTGGGGTGAACATTGTCATTTTGGGGTACAGTTTGATTTTTTCCAAACATCTGACAATTTTCAGTTTTTATTTTTGGGTTTAGGTGAGTTATAAACTGCTTTTAGGCTTAGTTAAGCTTGTTTTATAGCTATTTGGGGGTTTAGGTTAGCTAGAAACTTGTTTTGGGACTCATTTGGGTGGGTTTAGGACTTAGTTGGGGGGGAAACCCAAGGCTCAAAAACGCATCCCTATACTTTACATGTTAAACCTACCCCGAGATAGGATACCCCACCTAACAATGTGTTTTTACATAACCAACTGCATCATTAAACCAGGGTATACCTGTACTTGAGTAGTGTGATGAGTAAGGATGGAAGTTTAGAGGGTGAAGTGCTTGAAAGGGTACAACAAGAAAGTAAGGTTACTGGTTCTTTGAAAGCAGTGACAAGAAACAGGGAAGTGAGCATGGAAGTGAAAAAATTACTGCACAACAGTATTGTGATAGCAGCTCCAACATATGGAGGTGAAGCTTGGACCTTGTTGGTGGGGCACAAGTCAGGAGTGAGAGTAGTTGAAATGAGTTATCTGAGAGGAGCATGTGGAGTCACAAGGAGAGACAGACTGACAAATGATGAAGTTACGGAGCGTTGTGGTGTGCATGTGGATATGACAGGAAGCATTAGGAGAAACACACTGAGGAGTTTGACCATGTGGAGAGGATGGATAATGAGAGACTGACGAGGAGACTGTATGTGAATGAGGTGGAGGGGAGGTCAGCGAGGGGGAGGGAGAGGCTGTGGATGAGGTGGAGGGACGGAGTGGAGAGGTATATGAGAGAGGTGGGTATGAGCTGGGAGCAGGGCAGTGAAATGGTGGGCGACAGGGCGAAATGGAGGCGATTTGTTTGTGGCCACCCTTTACGGGATTAAGGCATCTGGCAATAGATAGACAGTTTAACTAGGCTATTGCAGTATCATTTTATTCAACATTGTGTGTAGGTTTCTCATACTTAGGGGATTAAAAGCCATTTCCCAAAACCCTTCCATTATAATGATGTACTGTTACTTTCCAATGTATCCTTACTACCTTCCCACAGTTTCATGCAGCTGGAGAAGTATTTTGAATTGGAGGAGTCACATATAGCTATTTAGCAAGAGATCATTACACTACAAAAGGTCTCTCTTTCATTTTTGGTCGTTTTCAATTTCGTACATGCTTGCATGCATCAGCCTTGGTCACCTAATGGCAGCTTTCCATGCTGCTTGATCTCTGGCAGCTTCCCCAGTCCCTTAACCCTGAGTTCACACTCAATGACCTCATTCCAGGTCTTTTTCGGTCTACCTCTCACTACCCTACCCCCAACATTAACACTTCTCACTTTCTGCACCCAATTATCATCCCCCATCCTCTCCACATGCCCAAACCATCTCAGTCTACCTCCTCGTCACACCACCAATACACTCCAGTTCCATCCTACCTCTTAACTCTTCCATTGTAAACCTAGCCCACCCAGGCTATGCACTCAAGGACGCACTGCACATCCACCTAATCATTGCCATTTCTGTACGTTTGAGCCTGTGAATATCCTCTTCCTTTACTGCCCAGGTCTCACTACCAAACTGCATTACACTCACTCCTAACACCTGCCACATACAAAGTTCCCTTGGCACAGAGGGAGAGCCCTCTCAGTGTCAGAAGAGGCAACAGCTCACTGAACTTTTTCCAACCACTCCTCACTCTAGCCACAGAGCTAGCTCCTGCCCCACCTCCAGCACATAACATGTCTCCCAAATAACAAAACTCTTCCACAAACTCAAGAGACTCACCAGCAAGTTCTGTCAGGACACTAAAATTTCAGTCCTTTCACACCTGGCAATATCCACATGCTCTCCCTGACACACCGCACATGTGAAATCAGCCTTTTCTCACAGTGTGTCTCTAATATCACAACATCTCTTATCCACCCACTTATCACAAACACTGCACAAGATGGAATTACTTTCCAACCCCTTGTGGGCATGAATAAAATCTGGTGGTGGCTTGAGTAATATGAAGTTACCATCATACTGAAGGGGTTACCTCCTTCATATGATGATGTCTCAGGTACTTGACTTACTCCTAGCAGACAGTTTTAGTCAACTGTAGGGAAACTTTTATATAGTTAAGGGGTTATTTTGTCATACTGGTTGGTTAGTACAAATAAAACTTAAAACTGTTGTGCTACAACAGTTAGTACATTATGTGAATTATTTACTATGATACTTTCCTATATGAGAGAAACTTTGGATTTTATTCTGGCTGCTGGCAGATGATTTTATGTATCTGAGAGATATCTCTGAGGTAAAGGGTTGAATAACAAAATTTATCAGTGACAAGAATAATGAGTGAATGGATATATGGCCTATTTCTCTGTGTACTGTAGTCTGTTGATAGGTTTATTTTAGTACTGTACTTCATACTTCTCTTTCTGGATCCTACTGACCTCAATTATTAGTAGAAAAAAAAGTTTAGATGATGATGATACTGAGTTCAGGGTATTTAAATATATATATATATTTTTTTTCAGCACAAACTTTGGGAGGAGAGATTTAGAGTGAAGCCAGATTTGCAAAAAGACCATGAAAAGGAACGAAAGCTGAAAATTATTGCTACACAGTAAGTTCATTTTTCTTATTTATTTGTAGGAGATCCAGAGGTATGTTTACAAGGTCTTACTTGCAACTGACAGCCATTTATGGTTTTCATAACACACTACAGTTTTGTATTAGGTATGGCTCCAGCACTAGCTTACTGCAGCTGATAGGAGTCTGTGATTATTATTATTATTATTATTTATTTATTTATTTTATTGATTTATTTTTAAAGAATATATGGGTTTCACTGTGTGCCACATACTAGAAAGAAACTGTATCATGTAGACAGATACTGTGTTAAGTTTATATTTTTCTTGGAACAATAAGGATGAATGGAGCTTTGTTGCTTTACTGTACTTGCACTTTAATATTCTTCAGATGTTAATCTTTTCTTAGCTCTGGTCCCCAGTACCTCAAAGGGGATATTTCAGTACCCGCTGTTTTCCTCCTAAGAGATATTACTTAAAATTTGGAAGCAGCAGCAATGCTGGTATTTTGTTTTGTAACTCCTGGTTGGGAGAATAAATGGATAACAGGCTGCAATAACAGCCTTCCTGAGCCACTGTCAGGCTATATTGTACAGGTCATTTTCACCAAGGAACAAAGTACTGTACGTCAATTCAAGGGCCACTTGAACGTGAGAGAGACTCGCACGGTACTTTATCACCCAACACTGTGTTACAAACAAGATAAACAACAGTGCACCACAGTTATGTATAATCCTTCTTGAACCTCCTCCAGAAATTCATCCTAAAGAAACTACCTATCAGCAGAATTTGAGGCCACCTGTTAGACTGATATGGCCATCACCCTTCTGTGAAGTTTCTTAGTTAAAAAAAAAAAAAAAAGTATTCCATCCATCCATCATCCAATCCTATGTTGCCCCATGAGGAGTGTAGAAGCCCGGGGCTAAGCAAGTTGGTTCTGACATTTAACATGAGAGTGACCAGCCTCATTCATCCTTGAGTGGCATTATGTGAGCAATAAACCCCAACCACCCCTTGCATATAAACCTGCACCGGGTCAGTCCGATTGGAGCACCTTAATTACTCACTAAACCACCAGGTGCCATAATTTGGTTATATAGTTACCACCCAGCATAGTAAATGGTTTCCTGGTGTACAGGAAACCATTTGGCTTGTCACTCAGTGTGGAGTCACCCACAGGCAGAAGGAAGAGAAAAGAAAGAAGGTTTTAAAAAAAGACAGAAGAGGAAGTTTAAAGTCACCCGTAGGCAGAAGGAAGAGGAAAGAATGAAGGAAAGAAAGACTGAAGAGGAAGAGAGGAAAGGCCAGACACCCAAAGCAGCACTACATCGAGTGATTGGATGGTGAGCGCCCCCACCTACCACATAAAAAAAGGATAACTCACAAATAACCTAATTTGCCCTCATGATAATTTCAGCCCTCATACCATATGCATTTTACTCTTCAGTATAAACCCAATACCGTACAAGATCTGTGGGAGCTCCTGGTTGAATGGTTGCATTTTTGCAGTACAGTATACTGAGTTCACATCCATGTGAACTAAAGGCCACAACAGTAACACTACAGTATAAGGTAATTATGTATCTGAAAAATATATGAACAAGTTTAACAGACATCCTGGTTGAATGGTTGCATTTTTGCAGTATACTGAGTTCACATCCATGTGAACTAGAGGCCACAACAGTAACACTACAGTATAAGGTAATTATGTATCTGAAAAATATGCAGTATGGATTTTTGTATTTTTGGGTTTCAGTGTTTATAGAACTTGTGTTTTCATTGCTGTACATTATGTTGCAGACATACAGTAGCAGTATATTCTGATGTATCTTATGGAAACCCAAGCTCACAACACTGTACCATCAATTACCTTAAGTTAGCTATTTGATTTTTTTATAATGCATGGTTGTTGTGGCTCCTAATTGGCTCAAATAGAGATTAACTTGATGGACTGTGGGGATCCAGCCATTCAGGCAGAGTGCTCCTGCTGATCTGTTACGGTCATCCTAAAAGACTGTTTGTGTTGTAAGGATGGAAGTGGGCTGTGTGAGGGTCAGCATTACAGTGAAAGTAGAGTGGGTCATGTTTGAGTTGTATTTTGTGCTGAACTGAAGTACAGAATGATGATGGTCACACTGCAGACTGGCAAGGTCAAGTATAGTCTCTCTGAGAAGAGAAGCATGAAGGGTGCTATATTTCTGGAAGAGGTTCTTGCAGCATACTATTTGACATGTTAGATGGCTATGGTGGTTGTGTTTATGTCTAACAAGATGAGAAAGGTTTGGGTTGAAGTCTTTGATACAGCCACTGGGTATGCATTACTAACATCGCTTTACTTGATCACAGGGGTGTGGTACAGCTCTTCAGTGCAATTGAGAAGCATAGGACCATGCTGCAAAAAAAGCTCACAGAGACACGAAGTGTAATGGGCCGGGAAAAGGTAATGGAGACAACTGGTAAAGAAGCATTCATGGAAATGTTGAGAGAGCAGGGCAAGAAATGTAAAAGAGAGGAAAATGAAGAGAAGATTAAAAATGTAAGTATGTGAATTATACTGGAATATGTAGGCAGTCACTGGGATGATTTAACTGATTATGGAATATTCAGTAATTCTGGAGCACTAAGCTATGTGACATGTCAAACCACTTGTTCATTAGTAAGCTATCATGCTGTGCAGTGAAGGATCAAGGTTGAAACAACTGTCACATACACTAGTATATCAGTAAATTTGTTCTTTTTACACTAAATTGTGTACTAATTCTCTATATCTTAGTATAGTACTTGTAAATAAAAGACATACTTCATCACATAAGATGTACAGTGGGTCCTTGTTTTACACAGGTAATGTGGGGACTAAGGTTCCCTCATAAACAAATTCCACGTAAATGGTTCCTTAAGATACAGTACACTGTTATATGGCTAATGCATGGGGAGACCTCCAAGAATTCTTAAGTCTCTATTATGGCCCTATTGAAATTTGTACCCCGTCAAACACATGCAGAAGCACAAACTGATCATCAACAGGCATAATAAAATTAACTGCCTGTACAAGTGTAATGGTAATAATAGTGGAATTTAAACTCACCTTGACAAAGTAGTATATGGATGACGAAGTTGTGTCAGGAGGGGGTTATTCAAGGCTGATAGGCTAGAGGATGGGGAATGAGCATTGCCTCTAACCCCTTGAGGGCTGAGGCTAGGCCTCTGAATCTTCAAAATCAATCCCCCTAACATCATCAGATGAGTCCAGTGCAGGGTCTGGTGCAGAATAAAGCGCAGGCTGTGGGAAGGAAGGTGAAGGTGGCTGATGTGGTGCTGGTCAACTCAAGAAATGAGTTATAAACTGCTGTGAGGATTCATTGATCTTATTTCACAATTGGTTTTCATTAGCCACAAGACTGTCAATATCTATGCAGTTGTCTTACATTCTCTCAGTTAGGCGATCCAGGTTCAGGTAGGCATCCTTCAAGATATCTGCCAGCTCAAGAATTCATCTTAAGTTGTTTGCAGGTGGGACCTTAAGGCAGCTTCTGTTCCTATGATATTTCTTCCTCCTGTTGCTGTTTTTCTTCCTCCACCTCATTCATGATGTCCATTGTCATCAGCACCTCTGAGTTAGCGGCTTGCAGGATATCCTCCCTCGTAATGTCTCCCAAACCTTTTCTCAGGATGGATCTTGCCACTTCTGCTACCCTAATCACAGCATCTGTGATTGTCACAGGTGGAACCACAGGGTTGACATGGGGAGGCAGCTTTCTCCATTGTGCCGAATTATTTTTGGTTTTATCTTGTGCCAAGCTACCACATCATTTACCACAGTCTTTTATGTTGTATATCTTCCAGAAGTCTTTAATGGGATTGGCATTTCTCTTCATAATCAATACATCTTCCAAATTAACATTCAACTCCCCCCCTCTTCAATCCTTGCGGAACTCTAATGTGCTCATAAACACAATACTCAGCAAGCATAGGTGAAAGAGGCAGGGAAAGGACACCCAGAATGGTGTGTGTGCATTTGTCAAGGCCATGTTGTCAGCATCCAATGACCATGTCACCATATGGGTATTCTGAATCTTGGAGGCAGTGATCTGGGGTTCATCATCGCAATCTTCTTGTGTAAATCCCAGAACGGTCAGTGTAAAAGGCAGGGAATGGGGGTGCCGTGTAAGGGGTGGGTAGTGTAATCAGTGCCCACATAAAACAGACCCACTGCATCTTGATATATCTGTTGCAGCCATAAATATGACTTTGAAATACTGTACTGAAAAGGGTAATTTCTTGTGGTGGCACACAATGATGGTACCAAGGGGGGAGGGTGTTTGTTCAGTCTTAGCACTTCCCAAAAAATCCCCTCAGCACCCCTATCTTGTTGCCTTAGCCTTCAGCACTCGTCACCTCAGCTTCTCCTTGCTCCCAGGAAGCCTGCCTTAAGCCCAGCCCATAAAAAATCCTGGAGCCACCACTGCTCGTACATCATATGTGCCTAAAAGTGAACTCTGCTGTACAGTCATGCTCCAGTATGTGATCGATCAATAGAACGATTGATGAAAATTTAAACCCAACTTCATTAGTAGTGAACATTATTTACACATTTTTTTTCAATGGCTGAGAATGATGATTCCCTGTGATACATGCCACCTGCACATGCTAACAATCATATAACTGAGCCAAGATGGCCACCCAGTATTTACATATGCATCAAAACACAACTGCTAATGCAAAACTGTAATGGAAGTGCAGGAAAAATGGTGCAGTGTGTGATGTTAACCCGAGGTGTCCCGTCAACATATGGGTACGTTGCAACGTTTTGTCACAGCTAGACCCATCGACGTACCCATACGTTACGCAATTGCAAGGTCATTCATTTGCACAATTTTCGGGTTTCATGGGTGATTTTTGGTAGGCATATGTGGGAGACCTTCCTCTATCTGCTGTCAAGTGGGGATACAACCTGGCCCCCCTCCCCCCCACCCCCTCACACAGCAATTCACCTGGCAGTGACCTGGCCAGTAAAGACATGTTGCCCCAAAGTCTCTCCAATGACAAAATTCACGGTGAAAGTGCTTCCTGAGGTGGAGAACAAAGAAATAAAGAAGCTAGAACAAGAAACAAACAGAAATGATCAGGTGGTAATGTCGTAAAGGAAGGTGCCATATGTGGATGTGTTTGGTGACTGAACATTGCTTCCATTGCCTATATAATTGTGTGAAAACCAATATAGTCTTGTACTACACATAAATTCGGACCATATAAATAAATAAATACGTAATTCAAAGTGGCTCGAATTAGTTTACCCATAGTTCGTTTTCTTTGACGCCAGATACCCTGAGTGAGAACGAAAGGTAAGGCTGACTCATCACCTGCAGCACCATTTATAGGCTGAGGAGAGCGATTTCTCTATGAATTCTCAATGTTTCTCACCAAAAGCGAAGGTTTGAGCCAAAAAATATATTTTCAAAAATTGCTCGGGACTGGGGGGTATCGGAGGTACGAAATCGATCGGGACGTGACGGGTTAAGGGGAGTGAATCTTTCTGTGTGAAATCCAGAACCTTGTACATCACTCTCCCCCAGCCTCTTGAGAGACCCTAGGTGATGACTCAAAACAGCCTAGGACATAATTCTGGTGGGTGGCAGAAATGTTTTTTTGGATTTTGGATTACAAGGACCTTGATCCCCCCCCCCAATCCCCATTGAAACCATGCTAAATCGACCTCATTATGGAATTTCTCAGTATGTGATTTGTATTTACCTGACATAACCCCATTGCATACTGAGGCGTGACTATATAATCAACACTAGTACGACGGTGTAGCAAATTTACATTCATGCAAGAATACCCATGTTGTACTATACTAAAAGAATGTCTTCAATAATTATTGTACAGACAAAACTAATCAGGGCAAATATTTAAGTCTTGCAACACCAGGAAAACAACTGGATCAAAGAACACAGAACCTTAACCCCTTCACGATGAGGTGATTCTCCACAACTTAATAAAATTGTTTGGCATTGGCCCAAAAGAAAAAAATAAAGTATATCCTTGAGCCAAAGGGAATTCATAGTCAGCTCTTCTTGGAAAAGTATAGTGCCATAACACCTGTATCTTCAGTAAGGTTATACAGTGTTGTCTGAAACACTTATCTGAATCTCCTCTTGTAGAATCAGCGTATGCATACAGTATTGTGAAAAAATACCAGTAATGTAAACCATGCAAATAAAAAATGGTCAAAAAGCATGCAAATAAGGATAAATATCTTGCAA
Source organism: Birgus latro (assembly GCA_018397915.1). Lineage (NCBI taxonomy): Eukaryota > Metazoa > Arthropoda > Malacostraca > Decapoda > Coenobitidae > Birgus > Birgus latro. The sequence continues at coordinate 2,032 of JAGKTI010037320.1, read as the reverse complement.
TCCCCACAAAAGATTCACTACTCCCGTATTTCTGGCCTATGGTACCAAGGAATAATTCTAAAAATGTGGTGTTACATACATGAGCACATTAACTTACACAACTGACAGTTACACTACTGCACACAACTGACAGTTACACTACTACATCAAGAAAGAAGTGGATGGAAGGGATACTGTACTCAACTTACCTATAAGAAAAACCAATTAAATTATTCTCAGTCAGACAACACACAATAATGAAAATGGGTACAGTACTGCAAAATACTAAATACTGTACAGTCGAGCCTCGAATCAACGTACTAATAGGGGGGGGGATGAGTGCCTGTTGTTTGAAAAAGTCTGCTGCTTGAAAATGAAAGGTAAAATAGCCTAAAATTTGAGAAATAGCAAAAGAAATACGATGGTATCGAAGATGAGGTGCAGTGACGCTATCGCGGACTAGTTTACCTCACAATACCCTGTTTTCTATGGACCCATTATATTACAACTTGCTTGTTGTGTACTGTGCAGAACAGTACTGTACTGTATTACAGTAATTTTTTATGTTCAACTACAGTATCATTTATTTTTGTACCTGTAAAGAGAAATACTGTACTGTATGTACAGTAAGACCTCACTATAACGGACTAATTGGGGCTCAGGCCAGTCCGAAATATGCTATTTTCCGATAAAAGTGACATCCGGACTTACCCCTGCTAATCCGGACTTTTTCTGATATATCAGACATTAGTCCGGATTTTATCGGTAGTTTTCACCACCATTGCAGTATTGTACTGTGTTTTACCTTCACTACATTAATCAAATGGTATAATAATACTGTATTGTGCACTGAAAAACATGTCTTTTACTTGTCTTATTGTGGTGAACACAGCTGAAGTTGTCAGGCAGTCCAGACTGATTCTGGCTATATCAGACTTTTTCCGATATATAGGAGTTTAGTCCGGTAGCTCCTCGAGTCCGATAAAAGCGAATTCCGGTGTACTGAAGTCCGTTATATCGAGGTTTTACTGTAGTTAGAAATGAAGAAAGATGTACACTCACGATCTCTAATTTCTGCCCAAGGGAGACCCCTTCCTACCCCTGTATACCCAGGGAAGAGGAGGAGGGGGGGGGACAAATTGAGCTCCACCTGCCTCTACCCCAGCTCTCAACCCTCCTCCATACTCTTGCCATCCCCCAACCCACCCGTCATTCTTAAGTGGCAGTTACAATCTTATTTCATGCTTAACACTCTTGGTCCCACTGCTAATACAAACACAGAACACTAGGATATGTTAAAAGAATATAATAAAACTATCAACATACTGCAGCAAGAAATTAATGCATAATGATATAAACAGTAAAACAAAAACGTTAACAATAGCCACCTCAGGCCTCATGTGTCCGGTGCACTGATTTGGACACACACACACACACACACACACACACACACACAAA
>JAGKTI010037319.1:0-10916 GCA_018397915.1 Birgus latro | reverse complement strand
TGTGTGTGTGTGTGTGTGTGTGTGTGTGAGAGAGAGAGAGAGAGAGAATCACGTCCATTTTTCTCCTTGCCAGATAATTTCTATATCCTTATTTCCAGTCGAATTAGGATCAGTAAAGGCCATGATGGGCGGTGAGATGTAGGTCTGCCACATTTATGCAGGTGAGCCTCGGAGACATCGAGTTCAGAGCCATTCAGGTCCAGTTAGGGCCGTTCAGCTCCACTTATGACCACTTAAAGCTTTCCCGTCGGAGAGTCAGATCAGTTTAGGTATAACTACTGACAGTCAATTCAGGAGAGATTCGTTGTTCTTAATTTCAGCCATATTTAGACATACTTAGATTTGTTCATGAGCATTTTAATATTTTCAGTTGTTTTTAGTTCACTATAAATCTATCAAGTTGACTTAGGTCAGTATACAATCGATTCATGTCATACCTGTTAAACGTTTTTACACAGAAACAAGCCTAGTGAGTACCATAGTTGTGGGTACATAGTAATTCGGACCATCAGTTCTAGATCGCAGTTCTGAGGGTTCATCGCTGACAAGGAAGAAAACTGTTGTTGTTTTAATTACCCCTTCAGCTGGAAAACATATTTTCACTGTAATCTGACTACAAGCAGACGGCTATATTTTAATGATGTTTCCAAATCTAGTGGTGCAAAAAAAATGATTGGCGAAATCTAATTCTCCTGATCTCATTAAAGCCTGAAGAAATGAAAGGATAGAAGAGGTTAACATTTCTCAAACCTAAAACTGGTAAGCCGTCACGTCTTCTTCCAGATCGATGAAGAATGTGGTGTAATGGAACCCTGTGTCCGGTAATTCATTGGCATTCCCACCCTCAGCTTTCAGGTCATTACCTTCAATATATCCGGTAGCAGTGGCGGGATCTAGGGAGCAATGCACTTAACAGGATCCTTTCCACCTCTTCCCCAACGATTTACTTGGCACATTACAATAAAATTTATCACTATAATGAGGTTATTTCATACTAATCATCATGCTAACATATTACGCTGAGATGAGTGGAAGATGCTAATAATCCCTTCAGTTCGAAAATCTTCCGCTAGCTGCACGAAATTATGTAAAGCTTTCACAGATATGGAGTATACGACTTCAAGGACGTTAACAAAGTTCGACATACAAAAATAATGTAAAGGCTGCAGTCTCTTGACATAATCAGACTTTCTGACATCGGTCGCTGCCTTGTTAATAATCTGCATTTGGTAATACGAGACTGTACTGAATATGTTTACAATGAGTTTTTCTGAAATGAAAAAATGGATAAATATTCGTATAGTTACAGGCGTCCAAACTTGAAAGAGTGGAACGTATTCAAACAAACAACCTTGAAAATGTTAAATCATCTCAAACAAAAAGTGTGCCCTCCCACTTGCGTGATATTAATGTACACTTTTACGTCTGATAAAAGCCACTTAAGCAACACTCGCTACTTTTACACAATATTACCTAAATGTGCGAAGGGCAGCTGGAGCTTGTGTGATAACCCAGTTTTGGAGGAGAAAGAGGAGGAGGACTTCTTCATCTTCTTCTGTTAGAGCTTTATGGCCATCACCTACTTGGGGGCATTACGCCAACGAAGACAAACACAAAAACAAAACTCCAAAACATAGGCATCGCACAAGATGGCCAGTCTAGGGGGCCAAGCGTGGAGGCAGCATATGATAAAATACACGAACATCGGCTAGACACACCTCCTCCCCCTTGACAGTCAAAAGAAGTCGAATCTCCTCAAGATCATATAGGGTGGAGTAGGTCGAAACTCCGAGCTGGTACGACCGGGTGTGGGTTTCGAGTGTCAGGAGGTGACAGTAGGTGGACACGTCTAGCCGATCGTCGTGGTAGATGATAGGAGGGCGAGATGGGCTGCCCCCCTCTGCTGAAGGAGGGGAGGACTCACTGACCTCCTCCTCCTCCGCCGAGGAGCCGGTCGATGCATCCTCGGCCGTGGAGACGGATGCAGAAGAGTCCAGCCCCTCCTCGGTCTCTGACGGCAGGTGATGAATGTCAGCTGTGGTCTTAGTCGAGTCCAATTCCGGAGTCGGGTCAGTGATCGATTTGGCAGTTGTCCGGTTGAGGGGAGCCTCAAGCCGCAGCCTCTTGTGCGGTGTTGTGCTGGGGGTGGCAGGCTGCAGCAGCTGGACCCGACGTCCCCCTCGTCGAGGGGCAGAATGGACATCGTGGGTAAAGCACTCGGGGATGAAAAGGCGAGGCAACCCGTTCTCCTCAAAGATCTTGGGGAGAAGAACGTGCGAAGCCCTCTTATTACCCCCACAAAAAGCCTTCGCCGTTGTGATGCACATCTCCACGATGGTGCTTATTTCCCCAGGACTCCCAGGATCCCTGGCCTGGCGTCCCCGGCCCATGAGATGCCGCTGTGCATGGGTAGAACCCTGCACGGCCACGCCTCCCGGCCTATTAACATCCCGAGCCTCAGGTCCCTTGGGAATCCAGAGATACTAAACTCCATCGACTTACCGTCCCCGAGGGAGCGCTGGAGATGCCGAGGGTTTGGTGCAACGACAGCCTGGCTGTGCACGAAAACATCAGCGTCAGTATCCTGGCGCTGATGAAACCGTACCCCACCCTGACGCTGAACCAAACCACAGTCCCCCTGATCTTTTTCTGGGCCGCCAGAGACTAAGGTCTTCTCTTTGCCTCCCTCAACTGGTCACAGGCAGTAGCAGGAGATGCGTCCTTCATTGTTGCTCGTCTGGTTTTCCTCCTCAGGAGGAGGAGGAGAAGGAAGTGTTTTTAACAGAAATCAACGCCTAGCAACCGTAAGCACCCAGAAGCACTACAAAATTAAACTTTTAGGACTGACTAATTAATCTTAAGAAATATCGTTTTGGGGTAACTTTGGTATTATCTGCATTTGTTGTAAGCCTTTAGGTCTAGGTTTCTTAGAGGCCCATGCTGTAGAGTCTGATTTCTCATTTTCCTGCAGTTGTTAATATGACGGCAGTATCTAATACTCGCAATGTTACTTTACCGAACGCCCTTCGACCCCTTCCTATTTCTTTACTAGATTTCCTGTCATTAACTGAAGTGTTTGAACTATCTTCACTCATGATCACTGATTTCTGCTCTTCGTACCCCTATATACCCAGGGAAAACGGGAGGGGGGACGAAACGAGTTCCACCCGTCTCTACCCCAGCTCCCAACCCTCCCCCATATCCCTACCTCACACAATATCCCACTTGTCATTCTTAACTGGCAGTTACATCTCTAGCTAACCTCATACTGTACACTCATAGTCACATTACTAATACACACACACAAAAATCAGTAGGATATGTAAAACGTATTTAATATATGAACACTCTGCTGCAAGAAATTACTGCATTATGATCTTGACGATAAAACAAAAACGTTAACAACGGCCATCCTAGGCCCCCTGCGCTGTGTGCTTGCGTGCGTGGCAGTCTGTGTGTGTGTGTGTGTGTGTGTGTGTGTGTGTGTGTGTGTGTGTGCGTGCGCGCGCGCGCGCGCGCGTTTGCAAAGCAGTGCACCCAATACATGAGGCCTGAGGTGGCCGATGTTAACGTTCTTGTTTTACTGTCAACGTCATAATGCATTAATTTCTTGCTGCAGCGTGTTGATTGTTATAAATGTTTAACGTATCCTAGTGTTCTATGTTTGTATTAGCAGTGGGACCAAGAGTGTTAAGCCTGAAATCAGCTTGAGATGTAGCTGCAAGAATGACGAGTGGGGTGAGGGGTTGGGTGGGGTACAGGGGAGGATTGGGAGTTGGGGTATAGGCGGGTGGAGCTCGTTTCGTCCCCCCCCCTCCCCCTCTCCCCTGAGTATACAGTGGTAGGAGTGGGGCACACCTGGGCAGAAATTAGTGATCGTGGGTGTACCCTTTTTCTTTCTTTTTTTAACAATGTAGTTTCCAGTCTGCATCACTGTCACGGAAGATAATACATAAAAGCATTATATAGGATTATGATAAAGGTCGATTGGTCTATACAAGGCATCTCCTGTCAATTACTTAAATAAGACTACGAGAACAAGTTAAGAATAGCAAAGACGAAGGGTCTCCTCTGATTATCAAACCATTGAGCTGGAGATGGCGGAGGGAAAAAATAAAGGAACACGGTACATTACAAGAAATCTATCAGAAGATGTTCAGTGATAATGGGCGGAAAGAATACATACTATAGATAATAAAGCCTGGAATTAAGATCATAGAAGTAAGAAGGGGCAGACATATTGTAAGACTCGTTCCTCACAATCGGTTTAAATACCAACAAGTGGTGCCTGGCACAACAGACCTCGCCCGAAAGCAGTTAGTGTATTTTCAGCCGTTTTCAAGTTATAGCCCTCTGATAATCTGTGCTCTTGCATTTGACCTTAAAGGTCACTCAAGCTCAAAGGTCATGGTGGCAAATGAAAGCCCATACGAGACTTCCTATCTCTTGAAAATAGTAAATATCTCTATCTTCTACCAGTTTCGAGTTATAGACTTTGAGTTTGACCTTTCAGGGTCACTTAAGGTCAGAAGTCATCGTACCAATTATAAACTCACGTGGGACTTCCTACATGTCGATAAGAGTAAATATCAATCTTCACCCAGTTTCGAGTTGGAGCCCCCTGAATAACCGTGACCTTGAGTTTGACCTTTCAGGGTCACTTAAGGTCAAACGTCTTGGTGCCAAATGAAAGCCTATATGGGAATTCCTCTACGTTGATAGTGGTAAATATGTCTTCAACTGGTTTCAAGTTATAGCCCTCTGAAAATCCGTGACCTTGATTTTGACCTTTCATAGCCATTGGATTACCTCCAAAATTAAATCTCTTTTTTTGGGGGGGCCAGTGCCTACATACCCTGAAATTTTCATGCAATTTCATTTAGCCTTTTTTCCATAATGTAGCTATCAAACGAAGAACAGAAACACAGAATCTCGACCAAAAACAATACCTCTGACAATGCCCATTTAGCCTGACCTTTAGATAATTGTTCTCAAAATCAAACTACTGTACTTCATTCGTGCTTGGACTTCAACCATCAACAATGTTTGGTCTACTGTAAATCCAGTCAAAACAGCTTCAGGTGATCTTGCCCTGTAACCTTCGATCTTTAACTGCGGCTAACCCTTCCACAAAGTTTTGTTTAAACCAAATTAGAACAGTTTAAGCATTGGGATTATATCTTTATCCACGCCCTGCAACCTAGACCATTAAGTGAGTGTTTTTACACCGAATCGTCTTCGGCTTCCCTATTCAGCAATTCGACCAAGGTTAGTTTAAAGGGCCCTGAGACCTGCTTGTATAGTTAACAGTTTCCCTCTGATTGGGAAATTTATTACCACAATAAGTCCATTACTATACCGAGCTGAGCACAAATGTTTCTTCGACAGGTGTGTAATACTATTTTCAAGGTGCTGATGCACACTTGAAGTAATTCTGCAATAGTTGCTAAAGTGGACACACTGTTTTGCAACCTCTCAGCTGCGTTCCACCGGTACCTTTTCTCTACCCCAAACAACTAATGATAAAATGCTACGTTATAGTTTTATTAAATCCCCAGTTTCTCAATATTCTTCTCTCATTCTTCTCTGTCCTAAAGGAGTATAGCTTTTAAAAATGCAAAACCGATCACCTCATTTTTTTTCTTTTAATGCAGAGGAGTTTCATTCTCCACTGGGTGTGATCCTTGATTCAAATTGGCTGGAATTGTCACTGAAAATGAGTCCAGAATATTCCAACTTTTACGGTTTCGATCTCAATTAGACTAAACTGGGTGTGAATTGGGTGGACGGGTTGAGGGTCAGCAGGTGGTGCAGCCTGAGACCAATTAATACAAAGGTAAAGTTCAGAAGAATCTTTGAACGTAAGCGAATTATTGAGAGCCTTCAGTAACCGCCTCACTCCTACACTACTCTTCGAATGTGTATAAAATAAATCTAACATTTAGGCTTTTATAAAAATAATTGAAACAAGTATCAAAATATTTTTCATAAAATATATCAGTTCGTAGGGAGAGCTGTAAGACCCCCCCCCCCCAAAAAAAAAGGCTGATATGCATGCAGGCAGCATGGAGATGATCCATGAATTACTAGAATGTTGTGCAACTGCAAGTTTACGTTTTTTTTTTCGCATTATAACATTAAAACGTAAGAAAGTATTGTATTTCCTGCTTTGATTTTTCCAACAAAAGTGTCCAAGCTCCACCTCCCCACCATTCATAGTGATTCCTTCCTTTTCCTTGTCGGCGATAATACAAAGCAGGAAGGCGGCCAGGGTAAGCCTTTCTCTTTTCTATCCCTTTTCATACCACATAAGAGTGGAATTAGCTTTTACCCCAAACAGATTACCTCATTATGAACAAACAGGCCTCCAGTTACCTATCTTTCCTATTTCCTCTTCAAACTTCTATCCATCCTCGCCCAACTCCTAGCCATCAAAGCCCATCCCGTACCATTCCTCCAGCCCCTCCCCACCCTCTTCCAACCCCTCCGGCCCTGTGTGTACCCCGGTAATACAGGGTGGGACTGGAGCTCGAATAAAGACATGGATGATCGGATTAAGGAGAAAAATTGCCCAAAAATATTGACAGAAACCGCAAAACCATTTTGATAAAGGAATGGAAAGAAGGATTATAGAAAAATACCATGATATATTGGCGGGGAGAACGGGGTAATTGGGTCTGGCTGTATATCAAAAGTAAATGAAGAAAAATCTAGGAGAAAAAACATATGCGGGACTGGGATTTATGTGGGGATGGCATGAGGGTGTATCGATTCAGAGAAAGAAAGAGAGAGAGAGGGAGGGAGAGAGATTCGCCTCATATAAACCTGTGGCAGTGGTAACGATAGAGGTGTCATCAGGCGCTAATACTCGGGGTCCGGGAGATCAACAAACCTCAGTTATCCTCGTTTTACTGTAACTTGGCCCAGATTTTCGTCCTTTTGTAGCTTATTTCACGTAGCTCATTGGCAGGAATGGACAGTGCTGTGGCTCAACATTCCCTCCATAGCACTTCTTCGTGACAGGCATCATATTCTAGTGTTAATCTCTCGTAACAGCGTAGAATTCAAGATGGGGAGGTGGCAATATTGGGCCAAGTTAGGGTAAAAAGAGTATAGTAGGCGGGCGTCAAACCTGCAGTCTAGGCAAACCAGACTTCCACAGCCACGCCCGCTACTATCCATCCGCTGTGTGGTCGAACAGGAAGATGAAAATTTATGTGTATGCCCATTGACGGAGCAAGTGATGTTAAAGTAGTTTGATTTAGGTATCTCAAGCTTCCCTTATAACACGAATCGAATTACCCAGTTCACATCTAGGTCTCCAGCCATTGTGCTTAGTGAACATTGACAGGAAGAAGACTAGGTGAGAGCAACAGTCTGACCGCTCTGAGAATCAAACTAGGGATCTTCTAGTGGCAGGCTGGACATGATAACCATTGAATCAACCTGCTGGCCGATAGAGGAACAGAAAATTAGGTGACGGTATTGTGGGATGGATTCTTGGGTAGGAAGGCTAGTGTGTGTGTGTGTGTGTGTGTGTGTGTCCAGTTAGTCATATTTTACGTAAGAACTACAAGTATACAAAACATTAGTTACTTTTGATGTAACCTGAGTCGTTAAAACTGAAGACGAGAATGGAGTGCTAGGTGACGGTCTATAAGGGATAAAAAGCAGAAATAAAATCGATATGAGAGAGAGAAAGAATTCAGTTATGTTTGGTTAAATTAGGTTTTCTTAAGTAGGGGTAAGTTTGGTTAGGTGATGGAGGCAGATGATCTGTGTTTAATACATTCTCTCTCTCTCTCTCTCTCTCTCTCTCTCTCTCTCTCTCTCTCTCTATGTACAGTATATATATGCACAACAAGAGAAGGCCTTAAAATAATCCCCTTGCCACTCCACATGTGTTGTCTTTCCAGTAAGATTCTTTTTCTGTTCATCTCATTATTAAAGTCCAGGTAGCCTATTTGGGTCCACGTGAACACGCTGTCGTTCATTTTTTTTCACTTTTGTATTACAAACACAGAAACATATTTTTAAAAATATGTGCTAATATAGTGATGGAATAATGTCAAATGATTTAGTATGTTGGTTGAGACAGTAGAAGCATATATCATTTCATCCTTATATATTTTAATTGTTTCATGCACTGTTTGTGGGAAAAGTAACTTTGTATCAACCTTGCCTTTTCTTCTTTAGTTCATTTATGAATATTTTTTGTCTAACAAAATAATTGCACTATAAGTATACCTATGATCCAGTTCTTCACCAGAGCGTTCTGATCTGGGACTAGGCAACTCAGTGCTGATGTATAAGCCTTTGATGACCAGCCTCACTTACCCTCACTTATCTCACTAGACCACACGATGTTCATTTGGTTATATGTTTACCGTTCAATGTAATACCTGTTTTCCTGGATTACAGGAAACTATTAATTTTGGCCCGTCACTGAGTCTGAGCACCTGAAGGTTGCACTATGATTAGTGAGAGTAAGGTGGGAGTCGCCACTTATTTATGAATAAAGCACCGAAAAAAGTTGTATGCATGAAGTTACATACGATTTTGCCGCAACCTTTGCACTGGTCTTCCCGGCGTCTTCATACATTTTATAAAATATTTTTTCATAAAAGAAATTGTCTAACATGTTGCTCAAAACATGCTCTCATAATGAACGAGGAATTGCCTACATTTATATGAACGGTATTTTTATACTTGTTTTCCTGAGTTTTGCTAAAGGCACTCACTGGAGATCACTTATACATTTTAGCAACAGTCCGATCCAAAAGCGAAGGAAGAAAAAACAAGGAGAATATGAATAAACCAGCAATTTTCCAGTGATGCGTTGCCTACTTTAGGGGTTATGCGGGTACCGATAACAACAGAAGTTTAACGCTCATGCCGCTGTGACTTTCAGTTGAGTATAGGCATCTTATATTAGCTGGAAATAAGCACTTAAATTGTCCTTAAAACGGGAATGTTATGGCAGCAATTTTAACACTCAGGCTTCTACAACTTACTGCCGATTGAATAAAATTGTCTGACATTAACTAGAAAAGAATACCAAACGTCCTCATCATGAGAGAGAAAAAAAAAGAAAGAAATTAGATATGAACCTAACAGGACAAAGTTGCCAAAAATACAACGTATGAAAACAGGACTGGTGCACATAGTCTAAATGAAACGTTGAACCAGGCTGAAAAGAACAAGAGGCAAAACAGAGGAGTGGTTTATAACTAAATTCATTTGAAGATACTGAAATAATAAAGCCCAAGGAAAGAACACTGTCAAAATGGACAGTAAAGTGACGAACAAGGAGGTAAAGAAGTGTCCTGCCGTCCGATAACACACTAGCTTGATCCACGGCTGGGACAGAGACGAGTTTGATGAGTGTGCTGATTATTAAAGCAGATTTTATTTATTTTCTACAAGACCCATTGAAGTGTCAAAAACCCGCTCTCAACCATTTGATTACACCCTCGTTAAATGAGACAGCCCTTGCATATATTCAATATGGTAGTGAGTATTAGCACCAGGAGGAGGACATGACTGTTTGTGACACGCTGGAGGACTGCTAGGTCTCAGGAATTGAACTGACTAATCTATGCACAGTCAAATACTCAAAACAAAAAGTTAATAAAATAAAACTGCACAACACGATGAACGACCTGTAAGACCATAGTCCCATATTGTTCTTGTTCATCATCATCATCATCATCAAATTTCATTATTATAGTGGTATGTAGTTCTCAAAACAAGAAAGAAAACACAGCTTGAAAGTATTGAGTGGGTCGTCATCAGTACCGTTGTCGTAGTCCAAGTTTTCATCATTATTCTCATGGACGTCGTCATGACCCTAACACTAATTCCCACAAATAAATTAGCGGGTAGGTTCTAAATACAACATACAGAAATCACAAAACTGTGAGTGAATTAAGATTAAGCGGGGGAAAGGAAATTTCAGTAACAGGGAAAGAAAAATTGTGATTTCTCCCTCGGAAGTGGGACCTGTACATTGAAACACTTTTAACAGAGACGATGTTCGCTCAGCCCTTTGAGGGAAAAACACACACAAGAACACACACACACACACACACACACACACACACACACACGCAATTTTCGTGGAATCAGCGAGGCAGATAATGAAGGTTGCGAGAATATGATGAGGCAGTAATCACACTTCCTGTAACAAGGAACGAGGGTGCGAATGATGGATCATGAAAATTAGCAGAAATAGAGCTGACTGTATATGCATTCTTACCAGCATCTTTATCCTCAGGAAGACAGTTCTAGAAATGACCAGTTGCATAAATATATATATGCACAGTCAAATACACACACACACACACACACACGTAAAGTTATAACATAAGTTTATATTCTTTGAGAGATATGAAGTCAATGATTTCTTAATCAGGCTTTATAGTCAGGAAATGGAGAAATCGGTTTCTTCAAGTATTTAGATTATGTGATGAGTAAGGGTGGAGACCTAGACGATGAACTGCATGAAACGGACCGGAAGGATGGAATGGTTATTACTGTAATTCCCTACGTTTAATGATAAGGAAACACTCATTAAACGGCGCCAGAACCTCACCAACACGCACCAACACTCAGTCATGCTCACCAACAAACACACAGCTGTACCGAGACAACAGCAAGTCGTCACAAACACTCGACTCTGGGTTGGGGATCAGGGTGCGTGTGTGTTGTCATGTGTGCCCCTATCCAGCCTTATACAGAGGGCTAGCAGAGGCTGGAGATTAAAGATACACACACACACACACACACACACACACACACACACACACACACACACACACGCAATAACATCACAAAGGGTAGGTACAACGTCATCATCATCATCTTCACCGTCATCATTCATTCTCTCTCTCTCTCTCTCTCTCTCTCTCTCTCTC
>JAGKTI010037318.1:0-10916 GCA_018397915.1 Birgus latro | reverse complement strand
GTGTGTGTGTGTGTGTGTGTGTGTGTGTGTGTGTGTGTGTGTGAATCGTCAGACCTGTAATGTGGAGCCATGCAATTCAGAGGCTTGGATAATAAGTGAATGTATGTGTTGCCTATTTCGCCAGACACTGCTGTTAGTTTTGTTGCAATCGTGTTTTTCCTTTTCCATTTTGGATTCCCCCCATCTCTTGTATCAGTGGTATATGTAGGATGATTATGATGATGTTGATGATAATAATAATGATGATGATGATGATGACAATGATGATGATGATGACGATGATGATGATGAGGAGGAGGATAATGAATGTCCTCTCACAGCGAAAGGGTCAACAACAATCTCCATTAATGCCCTCAGTACAAGGAAACCAATACTTTAAAATTCCTACAGACGATTTCATTCATCAATGGAAGAGCCTCTCACAGTCGAGTACAAATGCAAGCAATGAGAGATGCACCGTCCCAAGAGAAAGATTTATACCTTATGAACAATGAACATCACCACTGTTATGAACAATGAACATCACCACTGTTATGAACAATGAACATCACTCCACTGTTGTTATGATATGGACAAGTACCAAATTCACTAATGTTCGCCCATGCACAATCAGATGCACGTCCATGGGGAAACACGTATGATAAAATTAATTAGGCAATCATAGGTGTGTTGCGTTGTCTATTGGGCATATGAGTTGCATGATTGTCATTTAGGAAAACGACGCGCTATTGTTTCCCAATAATATCCAACCAGTCGCCCCAGCCACACAAACTGCTCTCTGTCTTACCCTCTCCTCCTCTCTCACAGTCCCCTTCCTCTCTCTCTCTCTCTCTCCTTTTCTGTCTTGTCTTTCCTCCCTCAGACTCCTTTACAACTCGTCTTTCTCTGTACCTTTCTCTTCCTCCTTCCTCGTTATCCTTCTTACTGGCTCGGGGACGGGTACCGTACTGTTTTCACTCGGTTTGTCTGTTTGTCTGTATAACCGCCTGTCTGTTAACAACTTTACGCGAAAACTCCTGGTGCGATTTTGACTAAAATTACAGGGATAGTGGACTATGACCTGATCACCTGATTAAGTTCTGGTCCAAAGTGGGCCAAGGCCCAGGCTGAAGGCCCCATGAATGTAAAAAGGGAAATCGTTTTTTCGCCATAATTCCTTTCAAATTCGTCATATCGACATGAAACCAAAACCTAAATGTGTATCTTTCAAATCTGCATCTTAAAACATGCCTCAGTTAGCGGTAGGGGGTCAATATCGGGTGGGTCGGGCCTAAAATTTCAAATGGGCATAGCATCGTCAATTTTCATCCAATTTACCAAAGTTGATATGTGACATCTTTGACTAGATATCCTTTTGTGTTTATACGTCAGCACTAAAATGACTGTCGGAGACAGTTTGCTGTGCCTTGGCACCGCTTCTTGTTTTTACTTAACCTTCCTCTCATTCCTTCCTGTTTCTTAATTCTGTATCTTCTCTGCCATCCTCTCTCTCATTTCTTATTTTATTTATCTTTCCCAGAGCGTTACTTTCATCTGTCTCTCTTCTCATGTTGTCTTTAACTTTCTTTACCGGCTTCCTATCCTCTTCTATTCGTCCCTCTCTCTTTTCTCATATTGTCAGTATCATTGCTCTTCTAATTCCACTCCCCCTTTTCCTTCACTTTTATTTTCTATTCCAATACTCTCCACCTCCTCTATTCCTTTTTCTCCATCATTCCTTTTATCCCTCTTTTCTCCCCTCATGTTATATTATAGTTTATCTTCAACTGAACCTCTAATTTTCATTTCTCTTCTTTTAATTTCTCTCATAACTTCCTCCTCTCTCCCTCTTTCCTTCCTCATCTTCCCTGCCTCTCTTTTCTGATCTTCTCCCTGACTGCTGGCAATCGCTTTCATCTTCCTTCCTACTTCCTCTTTCCCTCCCTCCCTCCCTCTCTCTCTCTCTTACAACTGTGTTCTCCACTCGGCTTTTTCTTTCCTCACCCCGTTTCAGCTCCAGGTCTACCCTTCTTCAAAACCTGCTTCTTTCTCACCCTTCCCCGCTTTTCCTCTCTCTGTCTCCTTTAGCTCTAGTCGATTTCCTCTCTTTCCGTATTTATTTTCTCTCTTGTTCCCTTTCGATTTCTCCAATCCCTTCTCTCTTCTTTCCCCCATCCCCCTGTAATCATCCCACTCGTTTCCCCTTATTCTTCTTGCTTAGATTTCCTTCATTTTCTTTATTTTCCATTTTATCTTATAGCTCTTTACCCCTACCCTGAGACCTATCCAACCATCTTCCTCCATCCATCTTTCTCCCCAACCTCTTTTAAAAAATATATATTAACTCCACCGCATATTCCGTGACCGATTCAGTCTTCCTTTCTTCCATCCTCCGACCAAATTATTTCACCTATCATCTTTCCCACTGCCTATTCTGCCTCTCTTTCTTCCTCCTTTCATCTCTCCGTCAAAATTATCTCCTGCTGGTCAGACATGTCTTAAATTGTCAGGTTAGTGAATAGCATCCATGTCAGTGTGCTTTAGCGTCGATTTTTAAGGAGACGGACGGAACTTCTATGTATTCTGCCTTCACTTACTTCCATCCATCCCCAGACTCTCGTACTGGTCAAGGAATATCTCGTAATTTGTCAAGTTAGCGAGTGACCCTGATTTTGATATCAAGATGACGGACAGGATTTTTACCCACATGTTCATTATTCATTTTCTTCCATCTACCCCGAAACAAAATTAATTCACCCATTGGTCAAGGAATATCTTGTAATTTGTCTGGTTGGCGAGAGGCATCAATTTCGCTGTGATTTATGTGGGATGGGTTGTCGATATCGAGGTGAGGGACGGAACCTCAGTCATCAGGGGCAATTGGCTGCTGACGCGGGCGATGAGGGAATCGACGGAAATTCATGACCTGATTCGGGGTTCATTGGGCGAGAGGGATGGAATGTTCAAACCCTACCTTCCTACCTTTCCCTCTATCCCTCTCCCCCTATTCCCCTCTATCGCTATTGCCCTCTCTCTCTCTTTCTCTCTAAATCTATGTCTGTCAGTGCGTGACTATATTAGTAGATGTGTGTCTATGTCTGTGAGATAATATGTTTTTGTCTATGCTTACATCTCTCTCTATCTCTCTGCCTCTCTCTATCGTTTCTAAATCTACGTCTGTCAGTGTGTGTCTATATGAGTGTGTGTGTGTCTATGTGTATGTGATAATGTCTTTCTGTCTCTGATTACATCTCTCTCTCTCTCAGGCTAACGTGGGTTTATCCATCTACTGAAGGGAAGCTTGCTGCTTTACTTTCTCTATATTTCATTTTGTAATCTGTATTTCTTTAACCTGCATTGGTGTTATTGGTCGAGTGGTTAGAAACGTAGTCTGCTGTCAAAAAGGACGCCACTTCGAGCACAGGCTGGGGCACGTAACAGTTTGATTATTCTAGTTTGGTTAAAACAGACCACGCTGATCTTGATCTGATACCCATACTAACTGATTTCCAATACCCGTTTTGGCAAGGTATAGTAAGATACAAAGGCTCATTCGCCTTTCCTACCTCTGTTCCTGGGACTGATTCATAATTGCGTATTGTGGCGTAGCGAACTGAGGTACATTTTTTGGTAATCATACGCAAATTGTCCACTGCGTCTCATACAAGCATCAATGTACCCTGCATCGCGAAATGGGCAGGAGAGGCAAACGGACTTTTGTATCTGATTGTAGGCTACAATCATCCCCTCAGGCCACATAATCCCAGCCTGTCTTGCTCCTTCCCCGTTGCCCACCCCACCCGTCTCTCATCCTCTCCCTCTCGATTTCACGAAGTAATTTTTAGACCAGCCTACGATACCCACTCCTCGGGCACTGCACTCCCGCCCGCCACCACCATCACACTCAGTCCTCAATGCCCAGCTCACGTGCATAAGAGACCTTCGTTACTGAATTTTCAGGAGAAATATTTGACAAAATCCTTGATTTTATTGATAAATCTTCAGTTCAAAGCCATACCAGCCAACCTACAACAACCGCACACCCGTCATCAATAAAAACATAAATAAATACACAAATAAATGAATAAAAAATAAAATAAAATTTCAAACTAGTGACACGATAGTTTATTTCATTTTCCCCTCACGAACGGACTGGACCGAAACTGAAGTGAAGGGCTTGATTGGTCATGAAGAATGAACTGACATGAACGGTCTTGAACTGAAATGATGGAGCCGGAGTAGACGTGAAGGAACTGATCAAACCTGAGTGACATGACGGAACCTATGCTGACTTAACTGGACCTGACTGGATCAAAACTAACCTGGCTGTTTTTGCCGATTAATGGTTCTGGTAACTGGCTATCACTGTCGCCTGTCGGTTGTGAAAGCTGATGGTTATGACGGCGGCCTATCTACGCAGTCGGCAAACGCGCTTGTAAATTTAATGGATGTGATGGCTCGTTCAAAGCACCGTTTTTTAGTAAAAGGATTATCTTTTTTCTCTCTTGCGCATGTAAATGTTTGATTTCTATATGTGTTTTCACTCAGTTTTTTTCTCGTTCTAAAAACCTCTTTCTGTCCTGTTGACCATTTTTATTTTTTTTATTTTTGATATTTAATAATTTTCTTGTTTTCCTTTGTCTGAGATGGTTTTGTGGGTGGACCATAACGATACATAATTGTAACAAAATATCGGTGGCAAAAATAGGCAGCAGTATACGTAAGCTCCTTTCAAGGTATATTAATCGATGCATAAATAATTCTGCCCCTCCCCCAAAAAAAATCTGGTCAAAAAAATAAGTGGTAAAGGCCTCTTCACCGCGCCCTCTTACATACCCTTCATGGATAGTTGTTTGCCAGTGTGGGCATACTGTAACTCCTCATGAAAACAGACATTGGCATCAGAGGAGTTGAAGAAAAAGCAGTTTTTCTTCCTAAAATGCACCCTCCCACCATTAGTTCTTAAGTACGAGTAAAATACAAATAAATATAAACCGTAACCATATCGTTTTTCAAAAGCGTGGAGGCTGAGGAAAGTTAGTGAAGTACTGAACATTTTGGGTTTTCATCTTACACTCCTTGAGCACAAAAAAATCGCGAATTTGCTGTCTGACCGTGTGAATAAAGCGCTCTTATCCAAGTTCAGTCAGCTTAGGGCTTTAAGTGATGCGATGACATCTTTGTTGTCATCCAGATCATTCAGAAATATCACTGGGAATGTGTTGCTACGCCTGAACCTAACACCCGTCACCGCTTTTGCATCCTTGCAAGAATAACTTTTTAACAACAGTTACATTTGCAACTGAGGAGGTTTGAAATCTGACTACAGTAACCTCAATACAGTATAAAACACACACACACACACACACACACACACACACACAGATAACTAACCGGTATTTAATGTCTGACTGGGCGACCACAATGTTCACCTCTGGCGTAAGGGAAAAATAATACTGTTTCTGTCTTCCCGCGTGCCGAGGCTGCTAAAAGTGAGAGGATGGTGAGGCACAAGAGACCCCAAATCCTCCAAAATCTCTCAACAGACAGACCAGATGGACTTGGATATGAGCCCGGTAAAACCATGCAGGGTCGTGTGGCTCTTTTAAAGTGTGAGACGTGTGAGTGAAGAATGTAAGGAAGAGGAAGTGGAGGAGGTCTTGGTGGAGGCTGGGTGCGATATTACGATGTTGTGCAAGACGAGTGAGGGCGAGTGAAGTGGGGGAATGGAGAGGAGTGATGCGTGTTAGCATGAGTGAGCAAAGCGAAGAAGGGGGGTGGTTTGTTGTTGAGCAATGGGTGGCAGAGGGGAGTGGACGATTCCCGATCTATCGTCAAGTTGCATATGATGTGGGATTTGAGTCTTACATGGTGAACTGGCTCTGACTGTTAAAAGTGAGGCAGCAGTGGTGTGGAGGTGAGGCACCAGTACTATGTTTGGGACGAGGTGGATGGAGTGATGGAACACATGCCAGGGAGTTGTGGTGTGAGTCTATATGAGAGTTGACACGGACCATGTAAACGATCTAACCGGTCGTTTTGGTTTGCCAGGGAAGAATGAAAGCAGACAGCCGTCGGGAACAGAATGGTGTGTAACGTAGAAGCTTTATAAATTAAGGATTCGTATATCAAACGTAAAAAGGAACCTTAATGCACATGGTATGGACAGACTGAGGCGTACTGAAAGAAGCATGGCAGATGGTGTGCTAGCAGAAAGGCCGATGCTTGGGAGTGCTTTTGAAGTAAGAGTGGTGGGAAGACTGTGCGAAGTTTCCCCACCCATGTGGTTGTGGTGTGCAGAGTGAGGCTGAGGAGAGTCTGAAAACAGGAAAGTACGAAAGAAACTCAGAATGAAAGGATGAAAGTGAAAGCCCTGAAAAACAAAACAGCGGGAGAGGGATGCTGGAGGAACTAGGATCAGTGAACAGGAAGAGAGTGAATTTGCGAAGTTTGTTAAGTGCATGAACAGAGTGTTTGATTAGGAGTGCTGGGGCTGTGTGTGGCGCTGCAAGGGTGTTGACTGATTGGAGGGTAGCAGCTTCGAAGGGTGTGGAGGTTGAAGCAGCTTGGAAGGGTGTGGATATAGACAGAGAGGAGGAAGAAGGGAAAAACAGACTGATCCAAGAAGGGAGGTCTAGAGATAAAGGAATTAGTGTATTGAAAGTAAGAAATATGTGAGGAAAATGGTGGAAGATTATCTTTGGAAGAAATTATGAGTGCAAGCTACTCTGAACAAAAGAAATTGGTCTTGGGGGAGATGCAGGAACGTGGGAATGTGTTTGGAACGAAGTATGAAAATGTAAGGAAAAAAACGTTAACAAATACAAGTAAAATGAAGAAATGGAAAAAAAATTCATAGAAAAACTGATGAAAGGGAATGGCAAGAGCAAAGAAACTGTGGACCTGATTGGTTTTCGTCGTGCACAGGGTAGGGGGTGTGAGGTGTGGGACCTGAGAATGTGACTATTGTAGGAGTGGAGGATGCTTTGAAGTTTGAAGCATTGGGAGGCAGAAAATGATAATGTTTATATACATGTATTAGTATTTAGCAACCAGGGAGGCGTTACACAAACTAAAATAACTCCAGTACTGACAGTAAATCATTAATCCAATCATCAGTCCGCTTACACACTTACTTCAGTACTATATAAAATAAACAGGGTTGTGAGAGAGGTCAAGGTTGGCGTTGCAGAGTGAAGCCCGGGAAATGGGAGGGGATAAGTGATGAGTGGTGAAGGAATGATTCGGATATGTCTGCTTGAATAATGCTGTGCTGTTTGCATGTGGTGCCCAGGATGGTTGCGGTTTGGTTCTGAGTTTTGTGGGTGTGAAAGAGCGGCGTGATTTGGAAGTGAATGTAGATTAGAGTACGGTGATGGCTGTCGAGAGAAAGGGTGGCTCTCGTGTGATGCGCGGGTGAATGGGGAGAAATTTGAAATGGAGAAAGACTCTGGGTACCTCGGTGCAGTGGTGGAAAGGTGAGTGTATGCTGGAGGTGGAGAACTGAGTGGCAGTAGGAGGTGGTGGTCGGTGCTTTGGGGACCTTAGTGCACAACAGAGAAATGAGAAAAGAGGCTACGGAGCAGTTGCAGGGAGGTGTTTTGATACCTACATGTACCAATTGTGTTTAACTTTATGGCTTGAGTGTAAAGAATCAAGGGTGAAAACAATGGAAATGTGGCTACTAAGGAATATGTCTGAATTTCCTGGAATTCACAGGATCAGAAACACAGCTCTGTGAAAGATGTGGAGTAGGGAAGCTTACTGATAGAAGGATACAAGATTATATGTTTGAATGGTGTGAATATGAAGAGAGAATGGATACAGAAAGGGTGGTGTTAGATGAGTGACTGAAAGGAAGCTTAGTGAAGGGGAGGAGTATGGATGGATATGGTGAGTGGATATAATTATAAGAAATCGTGGTGTGGGGTTAACAAGACTGGGGAATTAGCAAGGGATCGAACTGGATGGGTGGGGTATGCACAGAGGGGAAAATGACAGGATGTTTTGACTTGACAGATATAGCACTGGCTCCCTCCCTAAAGCGTGTGTGAGGTGCATTTATTTGGTGATTTTGTTTGTGAGACTGAACCAGGATTTAGAGGACCTGACTGAGGTCTGAACATTCGTGTGGCCCATTTCACTGGGCATGCCATCTGACAGATATACTTGTGTTATAATCTCGTATTTGCAAGTATGTATGCGTACATGTAAAGTACATAAGCATCTGGGTATGCAGGTTAATATATATGTACAGTACAAGTGTGGTTATATGTACACAGATTTTGCGTAATTATGCAAGCACTAATATTACAGAAAAATGGTAACGCAGCTCCTTCACGAAAAATATACACACACTCACCCAGTTTATGTCCAAGTCTCATTCGCAGGAGTTAACCTGTACTCTGTCTTATATGTACGCAACTGGTTAACTGAAAATATCTTCCGCAGTCTGTCTTGCGGGCTCTCTATGACCTGCAGTCTTTAAACGGAATGTGTATAAGAATATCAGTGATCAGATTCTGAATTCGGCTATGTGTAAAATTCTATTTCCAAAGGACAAATTTTGTAAGATTTCAAACTATAGTTTATTTTATTTTTATTTTTTTCTTGCGTACAAGAATTTGACCGTATGTTTCCATATTACACCCACCCCCACCCACACACACCCACACCCACACATACACACACACACACACACACACACACACACACACACACACACACACAATTTCGAAACTCTCTCTCTCTCTCTCTCTCTCTCTGCCGAACTGGAGTGTGATTTTTCACTGTTCCATGTCTTTTATCTCTAGTTTCTTATTTTTCACTTCTTAGACCTACAAGTTTGAGTCATCACTGTTGTCGGCCTCACAGTTTCCTCTGTCTCTATTTAACATTTATGTATGTATGTATGTATATATGTATGTATCTGTGTATGTATGTATGTATGAATTTTACTCACATAAGGTTCTGTGATTTAACGTACTGCACTGAATAAAACAAAACTGTTTGAATTCTTCTGTACACCGGAGGTTTCATTGCACCTTCTTAGCGATTAATTATGCATACTCCGGCGTAGAATTCTTTCGGTTATTTACAAGTATATGCTTTATCATCGACTTCTTTTGCCTCACTAACGTACAAGATAATAATGTGAAAAATGAAAAAATGTCGCAGACGAAGAGCTGCTACGCCTCCTATTCCCCCTACTGTAGAAAACAGCCCAATATTCTAGACCTCTCCTCGTTCTGCAGTGAATGTTTTTCCTTTCTTCAGACTGGTTTTATCATTTTTCCTGGCCAAGTTTTTCCGTCTTTTTCCCCTACGCTTCCCTCCCTCTCTCTCTCTCTCAATTCACACTGAGTACAATGATCAATTTATATATTTCAGTTTGCGACATAAGTATGATGTTAAAGTAGATGGAAGAACAATCTTATATACTCTGTGCAGAAGCAGCAGTAATCACTCAGTATTTTACTTACATGCTGTTACATGATTATTCTCTATTTTATGCTGAGGCAGCTGTATAATCCGTCTACATAATTCATGCATCCGCATTTTCATGGAGACGCAACAGCATGGTATATATATAGTTCTTTCATGTACAGGTAAACCGATCAGTGTTTATACTCGTATATCCTTACACTCAAGGGCAATATCGGTATTTATGGTTCACGTAAGGGTAGCGAAATACTGGATTGACATACTTTGCACAGATGGAAAAGAAAGATCGCTTTGTATTTCTCAAGCAGAAGCAAGTGCATGACCGAACTATAAGTACCAGTATATTAAAGTGCACCAAACATCCTGCTTCAGCTCACTATGCACCGACAGACGAACGAGGCAGCCTGCCAATATGCTCACAGGCCTCGAGTCAGTCACATATTCTCCATAAACAAAATGACTGGCTTTCCGAAAGCAAACCCGAGAGGCTGGAGGGAATATCTCAGAGCGTGAGAGAGCGGCAACACCCAGGCTTCCCGCAACACTCAATATTCAGGCAACACTCCGAGGCGCTACTCCCACTTTCTCTGGTGTTGTCCCAGTGGAGGTGGCCCGTGAGGAGGAGTGACGGGTCTGACGGCCGTAATATGAAAAATCCCCTCCAGGTGTTTGCCCTCCGTGAAGAGTACTCAGACTTTAGTGTAAATTTGGAATCCGTAAAGAAAGTGGTGAAGCGGTTTGAATGCCTCGGTCGGAGTTTTGGCCTTGTATAAGTTCGATCCGCAGAAGGTGATTGAAGAGCAAACTAATGACGGCATGGGAAGTAAGCTGGTTATCTTCCCTTAAATTGTACTGGACTACGATAGCCAGCCTCGGGGCCACTCATCTCACAGCGGGTAATATGAGACTGGCAGTTACTGTTACTGTTACTGTTACAATTCAAGTGTTGTACCTCCTATGTGAGGGAATGGTACTCAAACTGTAGTGAAATTCTGGAATCTCTATGAGTGGATATGAATGCTTCGGATGGTAGTGTTCACTTATGATTCTGTATATAAATGAGGTAATGATAAATGACGATTGTATTAATGACCGTATTCCTGCTGCCACAAGAGATTTCGTTGTACAGCTTCCATAACGATTAATTTATCGTTTCTACACGTTCTTATCTCTGGCATGTTATATCTCGTCCATATCGACAAAGTTTATATCAGTAACACACAAGAGGATTACTACAATGTGATATATGAAATAAATTGCTGAGGATAATAATAAAAAATATAAATAAGCCAATGAGAGATAGATAGGGCGTAATGATTCTGTCATTCATAGTAGGAGATTGTGAAGTCTTTTTTTCAGTTTATCATCCGCATTCAGTTGTTAAAATTAAGAGTGCCATTCAGTAATCAAATATAAAATTCTTGCCAACTCTCCACCTCCATCATAATTTATGCCGTCCCTAGAATTACACTTAGACCCGTATTGTCGGCAGT
>JAGKTI010037317.1:0-10917 GCA_018397915.1 Birgus latro | reverse complement strand
ATCGTATCAGGGTGGCAGGTGTGTGTGTGTGTGTGTGTGTGTGTGTGTGTGTGTGTGTGTGTGTGTGTGTGTGTGTGTGTGAGAGAGAGAGAGAGAGAGAGAGAGAGAGAGACGAGACGAGACGGGGGAAAAAAAAAACTGTGCGCATAGTTGGCCCATGTGAAGCGTATGCGTTGCGTAGAGGGAGCCAGGTTACGCCATATCCTCTATCTCTCCCAGGGACTGTCATCGTTGTGAACCTGAGTGTTTTGACAAGAGACATCCGTGGTATTCCCAGCCACGACCCGATAAGTTTGTGAGGGGAGATGTAATAAGTTGTTTGATGAATATATAGGACTTGAGGTGTGGTGTGTATATATGTTTTAATGTTTGAATGTATATACAGTATGGAGTATATTCAGATGACTTGCATACGCCGCCCCTCTCTCTCTCTCTCTCTCTCTCTCTCTCTCTCTCTCACACACACACACACACACACACACACACACACACACAGGCATGTTAATCACACGGCATATGTGGTGTGAGTTATACGGTTTGCCGCATGCTGTATGTATGTACCTTATTTATATGGTATGTAGTTATTCAAGAGTGGGAATAATAACCATCTCGATCTTTTTTTGTCACCTGTAAGATAACAGTTATATTTCCTCCCATGCCGTTTTTCGTAAGAATAGGTAGGCCTGCATGGTGGTAACAAGAGCTAATAAGTATGAGAGTATTCTATTTACAGTATACTGGAGCATCTGGACCGTAATGTGTTTAGCCAAAATGAAATACCTTGCGTGTGTGTGTGTGTGTGTGTAGGGGGGGGGGGGAGAGTGACGGACAGAACAAGAAGATAAGTTGCCCCATCTAAAAATTAACTTGTTAGAAGTCTATCTGCCACGTGTACAAAGAGATTAATGTGAGCTTAGATGTAAAATTGAGTGCGCGCGCTCGTTTGCGTCATCGTTGCTATCTTGCGGATTTTCTCTTTACCTCACTCCCTTTCAGCATTGGTTTATCTCCTTCTCTCTCTCCTCATGCTGCTTTTATCTCCTTATCCTTCCTCTCTCCCCCTCTGCCTTACATCCCACGACCACGTTTTCCCTACAAAGTCTTGTAAATTTAACCGGTATATCTGAGTGGTTGATTTGTAGTAGTTATGGTAGTAGCAGCAGCAGCAGTAATAGCAGCCGTAGTAGTAGTAGTAGTAGTTTGGTAGCCAGACTGACCATTATCAGCATATCATTTAGAGATAAGGCGTCGGGAGGCTGCTGTTATCTCTCAGGCCCTGTACACGTGGAGTCGGGGAATGGTGCTATGATAGTAGTAGTGGTAGCAGCAGCAGCAGTAGTAGTGGTGGTGGTGGTGGTGGTGGTGGTATTGAGTGATTTAGAGGTAATAGTAGTAGTAGTAGTGATGGTGGTGGTATTGAGTGATTAGAGGTTTTGGAAGTGGTGGTGGTGGTGGTATTGCAACGATTAAGTTGTGGTGGTAGTGGTTGTGTATTTGGTGGTTATTGGTATTTGTCAGTGGTGGTAGATTAGGAAGGTTAATGATATTGGTGTTCCTGTCAGTAGTGGTAGATGAATTAGTGGTAGTCGTATTTTTTTGAGGTAGTATATTTGGTTGTAAGAGTTGAGGATTTATTACTTCTTGATAGTAGATCCATTGCATTAACGGTAGTAGTATCCGAGTAGGTGGGCGAGTAGCAGTATTGCTGTGTAGGAATATCACCAATAGTTTTACATACTTGAAACTAAAATGAACTCCACAGTAAGTTTCAAACATAGTAGGAGTAATTAAGCAAGAGTTGGTGGAGGTAGTAGTAGTAGTGGTGGTCGTAGTAGTATTACATATGGCATTTAAAGCTGCATACACATGCTAGGTATTGCCAGACTGCATGACATTGCGACCATATTTCCCGTCAGTTCGCT
Organism: Birgus latro; assembly: GCA_018397915.1. Taxonomy (NCBI): domain Eukaryota; kingdom Metazoa; phylum Arthropoda; class Malacostraca; order Decapoda; family Coenobitidae; genus Birgus; species Birgus latro. The sequence continues at coordinate 8,995 of JAGKTI010037317.1, read as the reverse complement.
CAAAAGCCACTTAACCCAATGGTCCACAAGCGATAAATGGCTCCCTAAACCGTCATTCTACCCTATTTATATGGTTCCAAGCTCGCACGTCCTCTAGAACGGTTGTAAAATGTGAAAATATGTGGTAGTGTATGTGGTATGCGGCGTTCATTCATCCTAGGAGCCCGGGAGGGTTGGTACGTCTGAGCGGAGTAATACGAGGTCTCCAATGGATTCCACTCATCAGTCTTAACGTGGACGGGGTAGAGGGAGCACGTGTTTCCTTCCTTCTCCTGTGTGCTTTTAAAAAGTAGGGTACGAACCGCCTCTCTGAACACCTGAACCCCTCTACCATTAATAGATATTGTTACGCCATACTAGGACTTTCTACAAGCATCTTCAGAGCCACAGTTCTGCTTTAAGGTAAGGCATTCAGGAAAGATGCCGTTAATAACACGTATCCTGCACTTTTTTTTTCTTTTTGCTTCTGCTCCCCACTTCGTCTATAGATGCTGTAAATTGTGTCACTCGTTTCCATCAGTTTCATTTTCCTCGCTCAGTGACGTAAAGGTTGATGGAGCATGCAACAGGTTTCACATATCGATTGCTTAGTGCCGCATTGCAAAGTTGCAAGGTTGGAACAGCTGTACAAGCATATTCAGCGCTATGTGAGTGAAAAACATGCCGGTTGAAAGTGAAAATTAATTAACTTACGGTTTTTGAAGCGCACGTAACTGTTTAATTGATGAATTCCATTATTAATTGAAATAATTGAAATTAGCAACAGTCAGATCTATTTGAAGTGCTTTTGCATCTTCGTTTTATTTGATCTTATAGTATTAGTGTAATATTAAACGTTGATTAGTAGTAAAGAGAGTAGTGAGAGTGCACCCGTGTGAATGTGTGTGTGGAAGGGTGAGAGTAGTTTGTGAGTGCGTGCGTAAGTTTGTGAGTGTGTATGTATGTGTGTACGTGTGTGAGTGGTGTGGGAGGGAGAGCAAGTGTAGCAGACACGTGGGTTAGCAGGTTGGCTTGTCGTTGGCTTAGGAGTGACCGTCTGACGCAGTTGGCTTTCCGATATCTGACTGGCTTGGTAATTAGGCCAGAAGGGACTGACTGGCTTAAATGTTGGCTTTGGGAGCGTCTGGCATATTTGACTCTTAGCAGCTGTGTCTTTGTACCCAAGTGAGAGGTTTGCATACATATATCTACGATCGCCTCCCTGCCCTAACTGAGATCTGTTTGCCTGCAGAAGTACTGTAGAGACATGGAAAGATTCTGACCACATTTTCTCATCCCTCCAGTTGAAGAAAAAGTAATAATTTTCTTTTCGTAACTAAGATATTTTTTTAGAAACAGGGAATACTTCTTTCGTTATCCATCCTGCAAAATAAATGCTATGGATGACTATTGTTTGATGAATTTGGCGCTTAGTTGGTGGGGGAGTGTCTGCTGGCTTTTCGGCTTTCTCTTAGATGTGGCTTTACGGATTTTAATAGGAAGTGGCTTAGTTGTGTTGGCTTTTTGGCTGCCTGGGCATAATTAATTGCAATCATTGCTTGTATGTGGCTTGCCTGGCTTAGATGTAGCTGTCCGGAATATGATGCTAAAAGTGGCTTAGTTGACTTTTTGGCTGTCTGACCTGTGAATTTCAAACATAGCTTGTCAGAAGACAGGCTTAGTGGATTATCAGTGTTCATGACTGGCTAAGAACATGTCTGGTTTGAATATGATTGCTTGAAAAGTAATTTTTGAAATGACATAGTTGACTGTTCTTGTGAATTGCGAACATGACTTGTGCGGCTGGCTTAGTGTCTTTGGCTTTTCTTCAAGGTTGGCGTAAAACTCGTGATTCGGATGATGTATTGTGTATTGTGAGTATGAATTTAACTGAGGAAAGCCTGGTCGTATTGCAGGGATTAATGACGGCTGTGTCTAGCCTCTCACGTTTGAAAAATATCTCGTCTGGATGTAGGAGGGAGAAAATTGAAAACAAAATCATCTTTATATAGCACGAAGTAGATTGAAATTACGCAGCTGCAGTTGACTAAGAAGTGGCTTTCTGCTGTAGTTCTGTTTTCTTGTCCTAAATTTTGTTCCTCTTACAGCTTATTTCTCCTTGGTCAGTAGTAGGAAAATGACTGACAGTACATCTGGCGCGGCCCTACATTCTCTCTATAGCCCTTCTTGAAGACTAAGACCATGCTCTCTTAGTCTATTGTTAACTCAGTCTTCAAGATGGAGAAGTGGCAGTCTGAGGCCAAGTTAAGGTAAAAACAGTACAGTAGTTGGCTAGGGATACTTTGGGCGGTGATGCTGGGCTGAGACCCTATGGATAGTTCAATGACCTGGCTCTGGATTTCTGCGCTCTCTCTCTCTCTCTCTCTCTCTCTCTCTCTCTCTCTCTCTCTCTCGCAGGTGGCATGTCCAGTCTGACCTCACCTCCTGTCAACTCTTTCCTTCTTTTTTTATCTCTCCCAGTCTTTTCCCACTTGATCTGCCGTTCGTTTTAACATTGTACGTGGTGTGAATGTTTGTCTGGCAAGTGTTTATGTGTTTTTGTGAGTAGGTTATACTTGGTGGAGCTGTATGTGTAGGGTATTTAGGGGTGACGAGAGAGAGAGATGCACGCCTCTCAGACTTTTTCAAGCATCCAAGACAGTACAACAGAAAGCTTACCTGTGTGTCTCCCTAGTGATCTGCATATGAGGTTTCCATGTAGTCCTGTTAGGAAAGAGGAAATGCTTGAGAGTTGCCGAGGAAACTTTGGCCCATTGCGCTTCTTGGAACTTTGCCGAGATTGCGCAAGGTGGGAGTTAGGTGTGTGCAAGGTGGGTAGGATGAGTCGTAAGGTAGGAGGGTTTGTGGTGGTGTTGGGTAGATGGGTGAGGTAGGAGAGGTTGTGGTTGGTAGGTGGGTAAAGTTGAGTCATTTTGATGGGTAAGTTAGGATTGATTGCGGTAGTGATGATGGGTAAGGATGAGTCACTGTAGATGGGTAAGATAGAATGGGTTTATTTACGGAAGTGAAGATGCGTAGGGGATGGGTAACAGGATGAGTTGTACTGTAGATAGTGAGGTTGGGTAGGGAATGGGTAAGATAGGAGTAATGATGGTGATAATGGGTAGGGAATGGGTAAAGATGAGTTATAGTATGGGTAAGGTAAGAGTGGTTGTGATGTCAGGTGATAGGTTGGTGTGGGAGATGAGCTATAAGGATGAGTCGTACCGTAGTGAGGATGGGTAAGGGATGGGTTATGAAGGAAGTAAGGTACGGGAGTGAGTAGGCAACTGGTAGTGTAAGGCGATTAGACGTTAGGAAGACATGATCGTTTAAGAGGTAACTTGGTGCGCTCTCTCTCTCTCTCTCTCTCTCTCTCTCTCTCTCTCTCTCTCTCTCTCTCTCTCTCTCTCTCTCTCTCACACACACACACACACACACACACACACACACACACGAGAGAGAGAGAGAGAGAGAGAGACGACCATAGCAGTATTTCAGCAATTCGTCCCTTTGAAATTGTTTATACTTTTACATGTTTTTGTTTCTACACTCCCCAAGACTACACCCACACCACCACACATGATAGGTGAAGGTAGCGCCAGTAGCGGTGTGGAGCTCAATGCGTCACATTCCGTAGCTGTGTCCTCCAGTCTATATGCTCGAGCTTCTCTGTACGCCTTAGCATTCCATAGCTCTTCCGTACGTGTCTATGTTTGACCGCCTCAGTACGATAACCCCCGTTTTCTCTTAATATTGGTGCGTCTAGAAGAATATGTGGTTGTGAGAGATCTGTGGTAAATTTGTTCGACGACTATTGTTTCATTCTTGCTGCAACTCGTCCTGAAGGGATTTAGATCCTGCCTTACGTAAAGTACACCACAGGTTCCGTACCAAGTCGCAACGCAGTCAGTATGTGTTCCCAATATACACCGAAGTCTCGCAGTTCATGATTCTATTCCTGTACCATTCGTATACGGTACCGTATATTAAAGATGCCTCATATGGTACTGTTCCCATGGTACTGGTATCCAGTGTACAATTTAAAGTCCTCCTCATTAGACGCTTTTGTTTTTGCGTAACGGGCTTTCCATACCATTAACATGCAATCTACCTGTAATAATGATCTCACCGTCCACTCGATGTAGTGCTCTCGGGACTGCCCTTTCCTCTCTTTCATGCTTCTTCGTCTGTCTTTCCTTCATTCTTTCCTCATTCTTCTGTCAACGGGTGACGCTACATTTAGTGACAAGCCAAACGGTTTCCTGTAGCCTACACCAGGAAACCATTTAATACGCTGGGTGGTAACCATATAACTAGATTATGGCGGCCGGTGGTTTAGTGGGTAATTAAGGTGCTCCAGTCAGATCGAGCCCGTGCAGGTTTATATTCAAGAGGTGGTTGGAGATTACTGCTCACGTAATGCCACTCAGGGATGAGTGAGACTAGTCACTCAAACGCCAGAACCAACTTGCCTAGCCCTGGGCTCCTATGCCTCTCACGGGGCAACACAGGATTAGATGAATAATAATAATAATAATTAAAAAATGCCAAATAAAGTAGTCAAAGAAAACCACCTCCCAGTTCCGCATGAAGAAAATTTACAACTTGCGAAATAAAATGTAACACCCCATCTCTGTTAGTGTGTGTTTCAGGTGGACTCAGTTTTCCGCTGTGTATTCATCAGACTTTGGGAAGATGTTTGTGTCAGTACCTTAATGAATTTACAGTGTCATTATTCGCCAGTATCGTACAGGTGGGTTTAGTGTCACTTTCACTGGTGGCTGGTGTCTGGGAATGTGAATGTCTGCGTGTATATATAACGTTGGCATAGAGGGGTTGGCACTGCTGGCACTCCTGGTTATAGGCACTACTAACACGTGGCACCCTGAGTCATGTTAGTGCCAGTGAGAGAGAGGGGCGGAAGAGATAGGGGGTGGGGGGGATGGTGAGTGTATGTGCAGTAGAAAGGAAGGAAATATGTGGGTATAAGTGTCAGAAAATAGGTCCTTTTTCATGTAAGGTTTGGTGAAGAACTGTGTGTGTGTGTGTGTGTAAGCCAACGTTTGGAGTGTATGTGCGTGTGTGCGTTATTGGATGCGTCATGGGCTAGTGTGATGACGTCATTGGCCTTCCTCGTGCCTCCCACCCGCTCAGTTTATCCTGTTGCCATAGTTACCATCTGTATTAGGAACCCCATGTTTTTTTTTTCCTCCCCTGCTGCTGCTAGAAGTATAATTATTTACTGTAAAAAATACCCCCTACCGTATAGAACTTCGGGCTTAACGAGGGATAATTCTGTTTCCTCCATTTCGGCACATTTATCCTCAGCTGAGTATTATTGTTTGGTGTTTACATAAGGTAAGGGTAAATGCATCATGCCAGGGAAGAGATTGGTTTTACCTTGGATTTATATCTTGCCAGACCTCTTCGTCACAGGTCACTCACCATCATTTGTAACACTTATCACCACCACCTGCCCGATTTATTCACCATTATTAGTTACCCTCATTGACATCACTACCATTACTGTTACTCGCCTTATCATCATCACCATTACTGTTACCATATCACCACCATTCCTGTTACTGTGACTCCACCAGTATTGTTACTCACCATGATCTCTCTAAGAAGTACTCGTTATCACTACCACAACCTCATATTCACCATCACATTATCGCACTATCACCTTACATTCACACCATAACTGTTCACCAGCTTCACTGTCGCTCACCGTCTTCACCCTCTCACTGTCATGTACGTTCTTAACCATCTCTAACACTCGGAATTACCACTACGGCTACTATGCTTCCGTACACTTTCAGACCTACTCAACTACTGTTTTTCCAGGGTCTAGATATACACTATAGAAGATTGCCAGAGACGTGTGTGTGTTTTGGTGCCACTAAAGAATGTGAGTTTGACCAATAACTTTGTGTGTGTGAGAGGGAGAGAGGGGGGGGGGGGGGGGAGTTTGGAGGAAAGAAATAGCTCGAGGGAAGAAGGGAAAACGGCATTTGTATAGGGAAGGGACAGATTCACAGAAGATGATCAGAGGGAGCCAAGAAGAGGGGAGGGAGGGTAGGAGAGGGAGAAGGAGGAGGGAGGGAGGACCTTGATGGGGAGAGGAGGAGGGAGGGAAGTGGTAGGGAGGGGGAAGTTAAGGACAAGAGGAGGATTAACTAATGAGAAGAGAGAGAAAGCGGGAGAGAGAGAATTACACGTGGAGGCTGAGACATAAAATACCCGTCGGTAATAAAAGAGAAGCAGCGCAAAATAGTAAGAAAAAAACAGACGATTGAAAAAGACGAGACAGGAGGGGAAGGAAGGGGGAGGGGCTGCGAACAGAAGGGGAAGGGGAGGGAAAAGGAGGGAGGGGGTACGGTGAGAACGGATGTGGGAGGGGAAGGAGAGAGGATGGAGGAAATATTGAGCATAGAAACGGATGTCTTTGGGTATGGCGTTTGTGTGTAAAGGAAGGGTTGCTAAGGAGAGAGTATGGGAGGGGAAGCGTGAGCGGGAAAGCAGAGGAAAGCAACTGAAAAAAAAAATTGTACCGCAAGAAGGGAGGATGGGGAGGGAAGGATGGGGAGGGGTGTGCCGTGTGAAGGTCAAAGAACAGGAGGGGAGGGAGGGACGAAGGAGTGAGAGAGAGGACGGAATGAAAGTGTTAGATGTGGGAAAAGGTAGTAGGGAAGAAGAGAGGGAGGTGTTGGTGGAAGGAGAGGTAGAGAGAAATGATTGGGCAAAGTAAGGCCAAGGAATGATGGGCAAGAGGGAAGGGATAGGGACGATGGGGGAAGAGGATGGAGGCAAGTGAGGATGGGGTGTAAGGAAGGAGTTACAAGGTGGGGGAGGGGGAAGAGAGAAGACGATGGTGAAGGAGGGGAAGGGAGTGGGGTGAGGGAAGGATGTAAACGTGGCGGGGAGGGGTGGATGTAGACGATCAAGGGAGGAGGGGGGGAGGGAGGGACGAATGAAGACTCAGCGGGGAGGGGGTGGGTGGGGGGGAGGAGGGTGGGTTTGGGGGAGACCACGTTAGGGCGCGCGTGAGACACATTGATCCAGCCAGACCCGCCCAAGGTGCCACCCTCCCCTCACTTCCCCCCTCCCCCCAGCCATCTTCCCGCCAAAACCAAATTTCGCGCCAAAAATGTGGACCACGCCCAGCTAGTTGAAACAGATCCATCAGTTATTCCAACTCGTGTACAATCGCGGCCAGAAATCCTTTTACACCGTCTCGAAACCGTTCCAAATACGAATGAAAATGTGCTTAACTATACAGGAAATATCGAAGAGGATCCAAGTAGGGCCGAAAATTCACTGTGCTCGCAATATCCATATGTAAGTACGGTATAATTTCTGTACCTTGTAACTGCTGGAACTATATATTTGTATGTATGTATTTTGTATAAGTTCGACCTTTTGATCTATTTACGGCTTATAAGTTTAGACTTTATCGTGTAACGTGTACCCATAACGGGATTTAAAGGCTGTAATCTCGTTTTTCACGTAGTTGGAAGCCACAGATGTACAGGGATGATTGACCGTAACTATACATGGACCAAGCTTCAGTACGTGGATGTACTCTCTCTCCCCTTGGCTTCTTCACCCCACTTATTCTGGTTTCTAAGCATTACCTTGAGCTTGTTTCTCCCCCCCCCCGGCTCTCTTCCCCTCTCTTCTCTGTTTTCCAAGCATTACCTTGAGCTTACTCTCTTTCTCTCTCTCAATCGCCGTGCTTTCCCGCCAAATCCAAGGCCCCGCCCACCCGTGACGTCACCATGCGGTATGACTTAAAGCATAGTGGTGTTACTGGCTTGTATTTTTTTGGTGGATTTTTTTCTTTCTTTTTTTTTACCTAATGGAAATAGACTTATTTTTCTTTTCTTCCTTTATTTATTTTGCACGCACGGTAGGATAGGCGATAGTGGCATTATTTGTCTTTATTATTAATGGAGTGTTTCTTAGTTTTGTATTAGTGTTGGTGCTTACTATCTTATTTTTAAACTCACCTCTTTCTTTTTCTGACGGTGGATCATGATTTAGAGATGATGGTATTTCTTCTTTATAACAGTAAAATCAGAATGCCACCTAGCAATTCTTTTAGCATAATATTTTAATTTTCGTTTTCTTTTGGAGATAGCTCGTTTTCTTTTGTTCATGGGGTGTGACGCTGAGCATATAATAGGATTACTCGACATTTTTAGTTACTGTATTGTCTTGTGTCCTCTTAGTTTCTTCGTATGTTTCTTTTTATTTGGTATCGGATTTATTACTTATATGTATTAGTGATTAGAATGGGATGCTTTTTACTAATTTCATTTTGAACAATTTTCTTCTGACCTTTCCTTTTATTTGAGTCATTGCTTCGTTTGTGATGGCAGGAAGCTTACTGGAGTCGACGGATTTTTCTATTTTGTATTGTTTTAAAGCTTGATGTGCCCTCTTCCTACAAAACATTGGTATGTTCTGTTTGTAAGGTGAAATTTCTGCTTTGGTTGCTGTGTGACTAGCAGTTAGTGGCGCAGACTGGTAAAATTGTATTATTTTTATTATCTTAATGGGAGGTAGAATCCATTTCCATTTTATTTACTGTATTGTGGGATGCAGGCTGATCACTTCTGAAAACGATTGGAGGCGGACGCATCTCACTTGATAATTGGGGTTTTATCACTATTGCATTATAAACACATGGTTACGAGGAAAACGCGAATCTGGATAAAGCAGTTTCCTCTAAATGAATAAAACCATAGAGCAAGGTAACCAGATTCCACTGCAAATGAAACGTGGTTTGAGTTAAGTCGTTTCACTATGATGACAAAAAATCGTCCGTAGCTGCGAAAAAGCAAGAAACTGCATCCTCGTTGTGAATTGGTCAGTCTATAGAAGTGTTCAAGGCTGGAAAGTTGACGAGGCGTAGGAAGAGAAATGAGGTGTCCCGCCATTAGTTACCTGCGTTCAGAAAGTGATGATAAACTCTCTCTCTCTCTCTCTCTCTCTCTCTCTCTCTCTC
>JAGKTI010037316.1:0-10917 GCA_018397915.1 Birgus latro | reverse complement strand
GGTGGGGGGAGGAGCAAGTGAGTCAAGGGGGAGAGCAGATCACTAGTGTAATGAGTGAGGATAGACTCAGGAAACTGTACACGGAGGTAGATCAGATGACAATTCCTTCTAGCCGGGAAAATGAAGCATTAAAAAGGCTAATAAGGACACACCCAAATGTTTTTGCATTACCCGAGGACCCACTTACTACTTCACCATACTTTTATCATCACATATGTGCGGATGGACCGGTAGTGAACCGTAGGCCATACCGTATACCAACGAAGTGGCATGATCAAGTACGTAAGCAACTTGAAGATTTACGTAGACAGGGGATTATCAGGCCTTCTCGGTCACCTTATTCTTCACCACTAGTTCCAGTAGTTAAGAAGGATGGTGGTTTGCGGATCTGTTTAGACTTTAGACATTTAAATAAGCAGATAGTTACAGATCCTTACCCTTTGCCCAATACTGAGCATATTCTTTCACAGTTAGGTGAGAATAAGTACTTCAGTAATCTAGACTTAAAGCAAGGTTATCACCAGATATCTTTGGATGAGGAGTCTAAGCCTCTCACGGCTTTCTCTTCACCTGAAGGGCACTGGGAGTATTTTAACCTTCCTCTTGGATTAAAAGATGCGCCGGCTTCTTTCCAGCGTATAATCAATGAAGTCATGATCGGTCTGACGGGAAAGATAACCCATACTTTTTTAGATGACATTATTATTTACGGAAAGACGTTTGATGCTCATGTTCATAACCTAGATGAGTTCTTGGGACATCTAGAAGGGACAAAGCTAACTATTAAATTGTCGAAGTGTAGTTTCTTTAAACAGGAAGTATCCTTTTTAGGCCATGTCATCACAACAGAGGGATTACGTCCTCAGCCAGAGAAAATCCGTGCAATCCAAGATATTGCGGTTCCCAGTACTTTGAAAGAACTCCAGAGTTTCTTGGGGTTGGTAAATTATTATCGCCGGTTTGTGGAAAATTTTTCCCAGATAGCGGCACCACTCACGAAACTTACTCGTGGGAAGAAGGACGTAAAGAACACGAGACAGAGCGTGGATTGGAATGCGGAGGCAGACAGTGCGTTCTGTGAACTTAAGTGGAAGTTAGCGGAAGATGTATTGCTAGCTTTTCCTCGCTTTCATAGACCTTTTGTGTTAACTACGGACGCCAGCGTTACAGCGATTGGCGGAGTTCTGCAACAGAAGGACGATCAAGGGTTCCTTCGGCCATTAACTTTTTTCAGCCGTGCTCTAAATAAAGCAGAGTTGAACAATGCTACGATTGAGCAGGAAGCGTTGAATATTGTTTACGGCTTGAAGGTGAACAGACCACTTATTTTGGGTTATGAAATATTGATTCAGACCGATCATCGACCTCTTACTTGGTTGTTTAATGTAAATGCGGCTTCAGGGAGGATTGCAAGATGGCAAATTCAGGTAGCCGAATATGACATCAAGGTTGAATATTTACCAGGGCAGCAGAATACTGTAGCGGATGCNGCTGTGGAAGTAGACACAATAGATTGGGATGTCACTGAGATAAGGCGACAACAAGATTCACACCCAGTTTGGGGTAAATTAAAGAGTTATTTGCGGAATGAGACCACAGAGGTACCAAAATTGCCAGCAAAGTTGGACTGCTTTCATTTGTTGCCAGACGGTTTGCTCTATAAGAAAGAAAGTCGGTCATTTGGCATAGGGGAAGTATTCCAAATTGTAGTCCCAGAAGATAGCATTCACTCTGCACTTAGACTTGCTCACTGCTTACCGTTATCTGGTCATGGTGGAACCAAGATTACTTTAACTCGCGCGAGACGGTCTGCATACTGGCCCCAGATGGAGAGGGATGTCGTGGAATTTTGCAAACAGTGTACCCAGTGTATATGTTCGAGGCATTCGGGGGACGCCCCAAGCCCGCTTCTCTGTTTCCCCGATGTCACTGCACCATGGGTCAGGTGTCATATGGATTTGATTGGTCCACTAAATAGATCATAGGAAGGGCATTATTATGTCTTGACTTTCATTGATGCGATGACTCGATTTCTTATCACGGAACCATTAAAGTCTAAGTCGCCGAAGAGGTGGCTAGGGTGTTTGTGGAGCAAGTTATTTGTGTTTACGGAACTCCACAACAATTAGTCACTGATCGGGGTACTGAATTTGTTAACAAGGTGTTTCAGCAATTGGCGCATTTGTTGCACATGAAACATGTGAACATTACTCCTTATCACCCATCCTCTAATGGATTGGTGGAAAGGGCAAATGGTACTGTTATTCAAATAATATGTACCATGGTGGAACAGAACGCTAATCACTGGCATACAATGGTACCAGTTGCTATGATGGCCTATAACTCTGGATATAATCGGACTATCCGTGATTCTCCTTACTTGTTGTTTCTCAGAGATCCACAGATGCCTTATCATGTAGTGCAAGACCCATCTTTGAAATACAACCTTGAGGATATACCTAATTTATTTGCCGCCATGGCAACAAAGGTTTTCGAAAGATGCCAGGACTTTCTCGATCGTGCGAGCACAGAAAATGAGAACAGAAGGGCTAAAAGATGTATAATAAAACCACTTTTGGTAGGGGACCGTGTCTATGTGAAGACTGTCCTTATCAAGGGGGTGGCAAGGAAACTGCAACCTTTGTTTTCAGGACCCTATCGTGTAATTGATCGAGTAAATGATGTTGTCATCAAAGTTCGTCCCATACAAGGGGGGAAAGTAACCACTTTACACACGGACAGGGTGAAAGTTGTCCCGGAGGAGTGTATTACTAGGAAGCAGAATCGTAATGCGAGAATGGCTTATCCTATTCATGAAGGTGGGGAGACTAGGGATGAAGGGGGAAGTGCAGGTGAGGAAATAAATGAGGAAGAATGTATCCCAGGGCCTGTAATTGACTTTAGTTTGCCTTCTCCACAAATAAGTCAGGCTATAGGCAGTAATGCAACTGGCAACTGTGACCAGGCGAGTGCACTGGGTACGAGTCAAGGGCAAGCGACAGCTGATCGTCAAGGCCAAACACTGCCTCCCTCACCTCCCTCACCACACCACTCCACACCTCACACTCCACCACATAGCAGATACAGTTTGAGGTCACATTCTAGTGTCCCAGACTACCCATTATGTATGGACAGACCTATAGAGCATCAGACTGCACAAGCAAAAGCACCTACTGTGACTGAAACAGACTGAAGTGACTGAGGAAGACACAGGAGACATGTAGTTTTTACTGAATGAATAAACGATAGTCAGGTGAATTTGTGGTTATAGTGTTACGAATCTCTTGCAGATGAATGCTTGGGTTTGGGTGAGTCCATCCCAATTGGAATCAATAGGACCACAAGAGGAGACACCTGCCAACTTGGGATTGGTGTTTTCACCTGCGGGTCATTTGATGATCACAGGAAATAACTATGTAGTTCCATTTGTACTAAATAAGGAGGAGTTGTTCCAACCTCTGATTGTTGCTCGCGACTTGAGTGATGCCATTTTGTGGAATGTAGGCCACATGGATAATGGCAGCGCTCTAGTTGCCTCATTACAGAACACTGTGCATGCATTTCAAAATGAATTTGATGCTCGTTATCAGGATTTAAGCAATTATATAGACTATCTCATGTCAGATCATCCATGGAGTCGTCGCTCCAGGAGAGGTGCGATCGACATGTTGGGGCAATTTGCCAATGTCTTGTTTGGAACAGCTACTCAACAACAGGTTGATGATATTCATGCTAGATTAGAGAGCCTTGAGACGATGTCAGAGAAGGAGAGATCAGTTTTAAATGTTCATTCTATGGTATTGAATAGCACAGTAAGGAATGTGTCACACATGGAGGCAGCACTGTTGAAGATACAGAAGGCTGCAACATTTCTTACAGTATCATAAGATTGTATTCACTGAAGTCTTTAGAGTTGGAAAATGAGGTAAAGATCAACTCGCCTTGTCTGACATCATAGCTGATCATTTTAGGATTGAGTTGGGTATACAAGAGATGCTTCAGGCTAGGCTGAGTTTAGATATTGTCCCTAACGAAATCTTGCTGGAGTTATTAGGGAATATATCACTCAAGGAGCCGGGTCTACTTTTCCCAGCTAGGCCAGAATATCTAGCACTGTACCGTGATATCATCAAGGTTGTACCTCGAGGTTACATGTCAGCTGTGTGCTCTTATTTACTAATATCGGTGTTAGGTGACCCTTCTGATGTATTTGACATCTTTAGGATCACCTCACTTCCTTACAGTGTGCCTGCTACAGAGGTCTACGTGAAAGTAATTCACCAGTTTAATTTCCTTGCTCTCACGGAAGACCGCCTCCATTATGTGCTGTTTCAAGATTTCACCAGTTGCAGGGACCACCAGGACTTGGTGATCTGTGAACCTTTGGGATCAGTTTACCATGTTTCAACTCCTTCTTGTGAGAGTGATTCTTTTCTTAACAGAAACAATGCTACAAAGCTCTGCAGAAAAGAAATCTTAACTTCGTTCAGTCCAGTTTTTGTGAAACTGAAAAACCACTGGTGTTTCTCCACTGCACAACCTTTGCAATTCACGCTGAAATGCACAGTAAATCCTATTAGGAAGACAGTGCAAATTGTTAAGGGAGTAGGTAAATTGGTCTTGGGAGATGGCTGTAGTGCTCACAGTGAAGCCTTGACTCTTCCTGCTTATGCAACTCTCACAGTAGATACTAAGCTCACTGTCTACCCCCATCTCTTAAACCTCAGTACCTCACTCACATATGCTGAACTTACGGCTATCAAGGACTTACCCACTCTAGGACCTAACCTTAACATTACTCCTCTATTTCTGGATGATCTTAAATATCAAAGTCAGTTGCAGTTGATTGAACCTCTCAAACCCTTCGGTTCCTCCAATTTCTTCTGGTACTATGTCCATGCTGGAATAGCTCTCTTTCTTTTTTTCCTGTCTGCATATATCCTTTACAAGTGTTACACCAATGGCTGTGGGTGTGCATGCTGCAGACTTGGGTCCATACTCAGACTTCGACGTGCACAGAACCCCACCATGCTTTACTCACGACGAGGACGTGTGATTTCATCTTTGGGGGGAGAAATGTCGGGAAGCCGACATGGCTTTCCTCAGGCAGATGTAAGCAGACACACAGCTGTAACAGGTGTGGATACAAGTACACCTGCTGGGCGTGAGTTTAAGATGACACAAGGACAGAAGAGAAAGAACAGGGAGCCTGATGTTAGCTCCACATATACCTGTGGACAATAGATATGGGGAGGTGGAGTAAAGGAAGGAAGGTTGAGAGAAAGTAAGTGAAAGCTGAAGAGAAAGTAGGAGAGAGAAAGAGAGTAAGAGGAGTGGTGTCAGGGTAGAGGTCAGGCAGGGCGTGGGAAACATGCTGACCTTAGCATCCCATGCTGACCTCTGCATTTACTACCGTGGGAAACATGCTGACCTCTGCATTTGCTCGAGCCTCTTCGATGGATGATGCGCGGATGACGTGTGGATGAAGGTGGTTGATGAGTGGGTGAAGCCATCACCCACCTCGCAACCGTGTGACCTGCTGATGAACATCGGCAACCCTCGAGGCCAGGACAGAAGGAGTGGAGGGCAATTCAGTATCAGAGATCAAAGTAACGTCGTGGCGAGGAGACGTGAGCTCTGGGCAGCGGAGACGTCACGAAGGGCATAACCGTGAAGCCGAAAGGTAGTCTGCCACGAGCGAGAGGAAGTAGTAGTTCCAAGGACGACATGAGGATACTTCTGTTAACAGTAAGTAGAAGTACAAGCTAGTGTAATCGCGGGTACAACTTGTGAACAGTGGTAATATTTGTTCGTCGTCGGGAGTAGTAGAGAGGCTCCTAGTTACTTAGCAAGAAACGGAAGGAGAGAAGATTTTAATATTTAAATATGTTTATTGTATTAAGTGATAAGATACTAATGTAACAGTGTAACATAATATAAATAAGTGAAAAAAAAGAGTGCTTTAGTTATAACAGTACTAGTGTGTATTTAAAGGATTAAATATATAAGGTTGACTTTAAAGCCCAGAATAAAAGAGTGCTTTTGTTAATACAGTATTAGTAATTAAGTGAATTAAGTGTAGATGATTAAGTGTGGGGGTAATAAACGGTATCGAGTCCGGAACATTTAAGTGAAGTGAAATGAGGAGGAAAA
Source organism: Birgus latro (assembly GCA_018397915.1). Classification (NCBI taxonomy): domain Eukaryota; kingdom Metazoa; phylum Arthropoda; class Malacostraca; order Decapoda; family Coenobitidae; genus Birgus; species Birgus latro. The sequence goes on along the minus strand of JAGKTI010037316.1, from coordinate 4,764 downwards.
ATACCTCATGATTTTCATGTGTGTAAATATATTGTACATATTTTTTTGATAATTAAAACCTAGAAAAACAATATCATTTTCATTTCTTCCAGTTCCAAGTCCTGAGTATATATGAATAGTGAACATCGAAGTCGCGCATGCCAGTGTCTATTGTTTCACGCTACCAAAGTAATAAATACGGGAGGATAGTATTCCCGGGGTAAATATCATTGTTGTATTCAGGGGGGGGCGCGACATTCCTACATCGTGAAATTATGTATCGTAAATCGTGACATCGGGTGATTTGTAGGAACGATGAATAGTTCTGAAATCCATGAGAATTCGCTATTTTCTTAACCATCCACTCGTGTAATTATATTTGATCAGATTTTCAAAACTTTCGTCATTCTCTCGCGAGAGACTGTCTTTATGTACAGACAGTGCATTCCTCTGAGCGATGATTTCTGAATTGTCGTTTCCTTGCATTTGCCTCCCAGGCCGTTGGTTGGCCACGCCTCTTTCACACGTCCCTTACATTGGACACTCAGACACAGTTAGTCGTCTCTTAGCAGTCACGACGAGCGGGTTTGCGATACCCAACACGGATAGATTTCCTCTAGTGATCTTGAACATCCTGCAGTATCGACTTTTTCCAGAATCTTCCACCAACTTGGTGATCGACTAGAGCAGCGACGGTCTCATCGTTACTGATCAGTATTTCTTTTGTTTTTCCTAGGCTTAAGGTTTTTGGTTATTTAGCTCAGTGCTTTATTTAGCTATTTGTCTGAGTGCTTGAGTGAGTGCATTTCCCTTTCTTGATTTTGAATAGATTCATGTAACGTAAATTTATTTTCATGTAATTAATAAATTTACAGTTCGTTTTCTTGAGCTTTGTTAAATGTAACAGTCGTGTTTAATTTCCCACATATTTAGTACACTTTTGCTACTCCAGGTTAGCATGACTACTTATATTAATCATGACTGGTACTTAGTCCAGCTCTTGGTATCAATTCTTAATTCCGTTGAGCCAGCTAGGAGTTTGGCTTAGCCAAGATCCTGTTTATTATTATTATTATTATTATTTTAATGTTAAGGGTGAACTAACTTTCTCAGAGGCCAACAGTACAGTAATACAGCCTTCTTGAGCATTTAGTCTCTGCTGTGTACTGATGAGAAAGTCTATAAATTCTCGACTCCATAGAACTGGCGAAGTCAGCCATCATAAAAGTGAAATCGCCACTTAATTTCACGAGTCCGTTCTCTCGTGACATCTGGTGTCACATTTATTTATTATATAAAGTATAATCTCAATTTTCCCCCTGACAGATACACAATACTGTAATGTAAACTAGAGTTCTCATACTGTAGAAGCAATACTCAAAGAACTCCACATTCCTGAAGATAATACCACATCCAGCTTAGAATGACCAAAAAAAAAATCCACAATTGTACATCAAATATGGTGTATAGTCTTTGAAATATACACAATATTCCGATGCTAGGCCAAAAAAATAGTCAAAAAGCATCAAAAATATTGATTTGTCATAAAAAGTAGAGACTTTTAGGTTTCCGAAATACTTTTTTTTTAATCTCTATAGACCTACTATTACGGGAGTTTGGGTATGACTCAAATCATTTTACGGATTTTGACCTGTGACCTTGAGATCAGTATCAAGGTTATTCATACCATGCAGATCATGTTCACTCATGACCCACTACATTTCCACCGAGTTTAATCAAAATCGGCCAAATACTTTCCGATCTAGCACTTTCAGGCAAGAGACGATTTTGATTTTCCTTAATATCTCGTAAAGTATTTGTTGTATCTCAATACCATTAGCCAGGTGCACCAGCATACTCTGACGATTACATTATTTTTTGCACTCCCATGGTTATTGACAGCAACAGTATACTATGTATTTTTCTCTGTATTTTCTGGATCATATGTACTGTCTTGGAGGCAGTGTGCAGCCCTTCGAGTAGGGCGGTACTCCCAAGGTGCATGGAAAGCTGATGACAGGGAAAGCCCTCTCGTTTCATCAGCCCTCTGGCGTAGCTTCTGACAATCCCCCTTTCTTGAACTTTCAGTATTTCAGTACCACAGAGATTAGGCCAGCATATTCTCCTATACAATTTCCTCTAACACCAAACTACATGCATATTACACACCACACTTCCTATTCAAAATTAAGAAAATGAAAATGGCATCTCAACACCCAGCTTCGGAGTCCCGGGAGGGGGCGAATCATAAAAGCCCTCATATCTCTGATTGGGGTAAAAGCAAACTTGCTTTTCATGCATCAAAAACTCATTTTTTACTTCTTTCAACCCGTCAAAATCTTCCTCAGGTATTTCCTCTAATTGTTTATACAATATCCAACACAAATCTGCAATCTCTCTGAACATACCTGGGGTTTCATTCTCTTTGCATTTACCTTGGAAGCATCATATTACCTCTTTTAAAATCAGCTTCCGTGAGATTAGGTGTGATATGCCAGATCCGTGCCTTCTTTATCTCTGCACAGTTATAGACTTTATACGCGGGTCTTATTCACCCCTGTGTAGAGTACAACTCTCATGTCTGGAGAGGCTCCCCATATGCAGCTCTTCTCAACAAGGTGGAGTCAAAGGCTCTTCGTCTCATTAACTCTCCTCCTTGCAACCTCTGTCATTCGCGTAGTGTTGCATCTTTATATCTTTTCTGTCGCTACTTCAATGGTCATTGCGCCTCTGAACTGTCTGCTTGCATCCTTCCACGTCTACGGAGTATACGTAACATCCGTCAAGCAACAAACTATCATCCTTTCTCTGCCAACTCTCTAATGCAAGAGTTAACCGTTACTACGAGTCCTTCATATGTGCAACAAATCAATTCTGCAACTGTCTTTCTCTGTATTTCGTACTGCCTATGACCTCCAGTGTGTTCAGGCATCGCGAAATTAATAGATCTTGAAATCTTCTCCCTGTTAACTTGTTTATATTTTTTTCTTGAAGGGAACAGTCCTGTGGGCTTCTAGCCTTTGGTTCCTTCTTCCATACACTAAAAAAAAAAAAAAAAATCAATGTATTATGTGTCTTCTTCAATGTATTCCTAAACGGTAAGTGCGAGATAGGATACTATGTAGGATATTCACGTATTCCATAACTACTAATTAATTTACTGTCATTGAAGTCCCTTGCTAAGACATATAAAGGAAGTGTGTAACCTTAAGTGTATTTCCTGGTTTGTACATACTGAGATTGAAGTGAGTTCTAACTTTTTTTTTCACAATGAGTATTAAAAAGAGAGAGTGCTTCATTATGCAATCCCTCCCCTTTACGTTTAGAAAAAGGGGGGCAGCATTAACCCCGTTTGCAAACTAGACATCTATTAACTGCTTTCGTAATATCTCCAGTGTCTTTTTTTTTAGCTTCTGAAAGACCGCACGTAATGAAAGAGTTCGAGTGGATTATATAAAGTACTCATTTTGTTTATAACTCTATTCACTTAGGTAGCTCTACATGCATATGTATACAAACACACACACACACACACACACACACACATTTTTCTATGCATTAGCTAAGTTCCTAAGCTGACATGCCATTTAATAAGCACGTCGTCCAAGAGACAGACAAACAGGAAGATAGTTTCGTACTGTTAAAAATAGTTTTATACTGTTAAAAATGAAGGCTGGTAGAGGATGGGAAAATTCCTTTACACCTCGTTATAAAGTTGTCACCTNCACACACACACACACACACACACACACACACACACACACACACACACACACACACCGCTCGCTGGCGCAGTGGTAGCGTTCTCGCTTGCCATCTGGTAGACGGGAGTTCGCGCCTCGCTCAGGGTGCGAAAAGTTTCACTGACGAAGTGGGTGGTTACTGTCCCCCTTGAGCAAGGGGATGGGTGTGTGCGTGTGTGAAGGTCACAGCCTTGCCCATAGATCGGACTATATGAGCTCTCAGCTCCCTTCCGGGAGGGTAAAAGCTGACGATCACTACCATCAAGTGATCCTGACCGACCCGGTGAGTTACACACACACACACTTTTCTATGCATTAGCTAAGTTCCTAAGCTGACATGCCATTTAATAAGCACGTCGTCCAAGAGACAGACAGACAGGAAGACAGTTTCGTACTGTTAAAAATAGTTTTATACTGTTAAAAATGAAGGCTGGTAGAGGATGGGAAAATTCCTTTACACCTCGTTATAAAGTTGTCACCTGTCCCTTACCTCCCCTGTTGTAATAAGTGTGTGTGTGTGTGTGTGTGTGTGCGTGTGTGTGTGTGTGTGTGTGTGTGGTTATTGCTCAGTTATGTGTGAAATATGAGTAATTTCTATATTTCGTGATATTCTTGCCTCCTCGAATAGTTGAGTTTCTTGAAAAACTATTTTGACTGACACTTTTCCAAGCAATGAGCACACTCCATTATACCCAATGACACTGGTATCATTGTTGACTGTTTTTTTTTTTAGACAAAACAAAAAACATTTCAAGATTTTAAATAAAATGTATATACATTCCCGTACTAGCAAATTATAGAATACAATCATTGTCATTATAACACACTTCTTATGTCACATATACGCGAGCAAACATAAGCAGTATCTGAGCTGCATACACTACACACGCTTGGAATGGCACACTGGAACACAACAATGAGCCCAGCACACGGTTTACAAAGAAACGTTCATATTACACATTAAGGTGAATATAGAAACTCACGAACATATATAAGCCACACACACACACACACACACACACACACACACACACACACACAC